>JBBPBX010061697.1:0-21041 GCA_038048925.1 Garcialebias charrua | reverse complement strand
AAACGTTTCACCCTCACTCCAGAGGGCTTCCTGACTGAGGAAGCCCTCTGGAGTGAGGGTGAAACGTTTCTGCTAAAAAGAAACTGTCCAGATGAACTGATTGAGAATGAGCGGAAGCCATATATAGGTTGCACCTGTGTATAGGTCGCAGGCCTTGAAAAATCCATAAAAAGGTGCGACCTATACACCGGAAATACGGTAACTCGGATTTCCCAAAAAAAAAATTTATTATTTTTTTTAATGGGAGATTTGCCATAACCACGAAACGTTGTAACTCGAGACCATCGTAACCCGAGGACTACCTGTATAACATTGTTATTAAATTAACCAGTAATTTATAAAGGATGACTTTAATATTCCGAGTTTTCTTGTTGCAGTGAAAAGTTGTGGTGCTCTTCCAGAAGTGGAACATGGAACTATTGACTACCCCAGTGGGGGGACACATTTAGGTGATAAAGCTGTGGTCACATGTAATTCAGGGTGAGTATGTAACATATATGATGCAGATGCTAATGATAAGGTAAAGTGGTGATCTCTCAGCAGCAGTAGTAGTAGACTAGTTATTAGACAGTTCTAACGTTTGGTTCAAGAAGGATTATGGTTGCATTTAAGAACACATGGGAAACAGGAAAATGGTGCATAAGATGTTTATATACCGGTAAAGGTTGAGAATTTATTTACAGTATATTATCTTTTTTTTTTTTTTATTTTTTTTATTTTTTTTTCCATTTATAGATGGCCTCCCTTCACACCTTATAGCCATCCTCTCACTCCAATATGTATTTTTTTTTTTTTTTTTTTTAATAGAGAGAAAGAAAGAAAAGAGAAAGTGAGACAACAAAACAAAACAAAACAACAAAACAACAATTGTCCACAGAAAGAGCACAAGGCAAACACACCAAACCTCCGTCCACAATCCTGCAAAGCACATGACAGAACACAACAACGAAACATACAAGCATAAAGACTGATAATATTCATGACCTTGCAAATATTTCTATAAATACACATACCCATACCTACAAATATATATACAATATACATACATATATATTTATATTCATTTATATACCCATCTACATAGTACACAGTATATTCTAAAAGCTCTGTCGCCAATGTATGAACCGGTTCATTATTTCATTGGACACTAAATGAAAAGCTTTCTCAAATTATCCAGACTAAATCCAAACGCTGGTATTAATCCCACAGTTCAATTCAATTCAGTTTATTTATATAGTGCCAAGTCACAACAGAAGTCATCTCATGGCATAGGTCACGAGATCCCAAGACCAGGTCAGTAGTCCAGATAAGTTCAAGGGGTTTAAACAGTTAAATAAGTGTAATGGAACAAGTCAATAAAGACTAAATTAATCTTTAGGGGCCTTTAGTATGTACAGTATATGTAAAGTTTCTTGTGTGTGTGGACGGAGCAGGCTACAGTGTCTCTTACCACACAAAATGGGTTATTTGGGCCTGAAGCCTAGTGGTAGCTCACCATCATAGGAAACCTGCCTCCACCTTGAAGCCCTCTGTCACTCCTACAGCACATCTCACCACTGTCCTGCTGTCCTCATACATGTCCTGCTGTCCTCATACATGTCCTGCTGTCCTCATACATGTCCTGCTGTCCTCATACATGTCCTGCTGTCCTCATACATGTCCTGCTGTCCTCATACATGTCCTGCTGTCCTCATACATGTCCTGCTGTCCTCATACATGTCCTGCTGTCCTCATACATGTCCTGCTGTCCTCATACATGTCCTGCTGTCCTCATACATGTCCTGCTGTCCTCATACATGTCCTGCTGTCCTCATACATGTCCTGCTGTCCTCATACATGTCCTGTACCAGTCTAACATACTTCTCTGCCACTCCAGATTTCCTCATGCAATACCACACCTCATACCTTGGCACCCTGTCCTCTGCTTTTTCTAAATCCACAAAGACACAATGTTTCGGACTCTCTCTGTACTTCTCCATCATCATCCTCAAAGCAAGGATGGCTTCTGTGGTGCTCTTTCTTTGCATGAAACCATACTGTTGCTCACAGATAATCACCTCTTGTCTAAGTCTTGCTTCCACAACTCTCTCCCAGATCTTCATCGTGTGGCTCATCAACTTGATTTGATTTATTTGATAGGGACAGACACACATCGACATAGACAAACTGAGTAAAACGGCAGTCCCATGTTTGCATCATTGTGCAATAGCAACAGCTAATTCGCAGCACTTGTCCCTAGATGGGCTTTTTTTCATTCAACCTTTATTTAGTCAGGTAAATCTTATTGAGCCTCGTGGGCTCATTTAAGAAGGGAAAAAAATACATGAACAAAAAAAACACAAAAAAACAAGAATAAACAAATAAAATAAAAAAATCTAAAAATTGAAGTGGTAGTCCTTAAAAATAGCACAACATAAGGGATACAAAACAGAGAAATGTAACATGTCAAAAATGGGTACATTTCTGTTTTTGACATAACCAGAGTTTTGTTTGCTTTTTAAACCTATTGAAACTGGTTGTGGATTTTATAATAGCAGGAAGAGAGTTCCAAACTGTAGATCCTCTCACCGACAGAGAACCTTGTGCAAAAGTGGTTCTTCTGAAGGGGACCTTACAATTTCCATGCAAAGCCGCTCTGGTAGATCTGCTATTGCCATGCAGTCTCTGTATGCAATCACTTAATGGTGTAGGTGCAAGTCCATTTAAACACTTAAAAATCAATTTAATTCCTCAACTTCCTCAAATTCATCAACTTAATTCCTCTGTAGTTGCTACAACTCTGTACATCACCCTTGTTCTTAAAAATGGGCACAGCACACTTCTCCATTCCTCAGGCATTTTCTCACCATCAAATATGCAATTTAATATTTGAGTCAAAAACCTCACTGCCATCTCTCCAAGACATTTCCAAACCTCCACTGGTCTTCAGGTCCTACTGTCTTCCCCTTCCTCATTTTTTTCGGAGCTTTCTGGACTTCACCCTCAATAATAATTCCCACTTCCTGGCCCACAGTTTCTATAGCCTCTTCTCTTCTTTGTCTTGCATTCTTTTCATTCATTATCTCCTCAAAGTACTCCTCATCTTCCTGTCACACTCTCCTCATTTGTTAAACCATTACCATTCTTATCTTTAACAAGCCTAACCTGCTGAACATCCTTTCCAACCTGATCCCTCTGACTTGCCCATTGGTACATTGAGATATCGATATATTTGATTACATTTGAATGCAGAAAAGCTTAGAAGTGAAATGTTGTTCATACTTTTTACTGTTTAATTAAAATGAGTATTTGAGCATATCTCCCTATCAGTGTTATGGGAAATATTAAGTTAAACTTTTGCTTTTTTAAATTTTTCATTAGTTACACATTAGTTGGACATAATGAAACCATATGTGGAGACCAAGGATGGAATCACAAATCTCCTAAGTGTGCAGGTTGGTTCATTCGCTTTTATAGAAATTCAATTTTTGCTATTTGGGTGCATGAAGGCATCTACGGTATTTAGATCCATATTGTTGCATACTGTCATGTGATAAACGTAACTTAAGAAATTATCCAACGTGAAAACCAATTTGTTTTCAATTGGTGGTTCTCAAACATTTTTCTAAGGCTCCTAATTTGTAGGAAAATAAATTTCCCAAATTGTTCCCAATGTTCCTGTTGCTGTTAGTCAATGCTGTTCTTTTTCTTTTTTTTTTACAGTCATTTTTGTTTGTGTTTCTGTATTTTAGAGATAAAGTTAAAATAACTTTTGCTTTTGTAGACCAACCTTTAGCAGTTTTAGTTTTTTCAAGCCAAAGTTATTTCATATCTAATTTTTTTAAAGGAATTTAGAACAGAAATAAAAGTTTACTGTACATGGAATATTTTTAGCTCTTATTTTCTTCACAAACCAACAATTTAAAGTGGACGTTAGGTTTGAACTAGAAAGTTCCTGGAGAAACTTTGATGGGCACTGCCTATTTATTATTAAATTATTGCTAATAATAAATATGAATATTAATTATTATAAACATTAATAATCAATGCTAATTGTTAATTATTAGTAGTAGTATTATTAATACATTGTCAATTTGTTAATTGTTATTAAATATTAATGATTAATAATCCAAATTGATAATATTGAAATCAATAATTAATATAGCTATCAAATATTAATAATACATATTAATAATTATTATTTAAATATAATATTAACATGAATAATTAATGTTAATTAGTATTACTAATTACTACTACTACTACTACTACTACGACTACAACGACTACTACGACTACTAACAATACATGTAATAGGCAATAATAGGTGCCTTCCTTGCTTGTTGAACCAAAATGGCTC
Organism: Garcialebias charrua; assembly: GCA_038048925.1. Taxonomy (NCBI): domain Eukaryota; kingdom Metazoa; phylum Chordata; class Actinopteri; order Cyprinodontiformes; family Rivulidae; genus Garcialebias; species Garcialebias charrua. Next base: position 16,702 of record JBBPBX010061697.1, on the reverse strand, counting down.
CATATGTTACTCAGTTTCTGTGAAGAGTTTTCTCTTATTAATTTCCCTTATTAATTTCCTATCGGAAATTTGACAACTTTGTTAGCAAAATATGTCACCATGGTAACTGCAAATGCCAATAAAAGTCATAGCACACTTCCTTGAGCCATGCCAGTCAATTTTTATATAACTTTTGTTGGGGTCCACGTTGCGGTTCGGGTCGCATTAAAGTAAAAAAATATACGCTTTTCAGGTGTAGAATACGGTAATAAGTGGGCAGTCACCGACTAGTTCCTGGAGTTGGTGAAATATTGTGTCTTTGTTAGCAAATTGCTTCGCCATGGTAACTCCAAATGCTAATAAAAGTAATAGCACACATCACGGGGCTGAGACAGTCGTTTTGAAATAACTTTTGTGGGGGTAGACGTTGTGGCTCGGGCCTCATTAACGGAGATAGAAATGTAGACACACTTCCGAAGTGTAGAACAATAGGTGCCTGCCATGCATTGCAATGGCAGCCCCCAATTAAAACAAAAATAAATAAATAAAACGGTGGTCTAGACCAGGGCTTTTCAACCAAACTGCTCAGGGGGCCACAGTTTCTGAAACCCAACAGCTCAGGGGCTAGACATCCAGCAATTAAAGTCACTATGTAAATAAACCAAGTTTTACAATGAACTGTTGCCTTTTAAAATTATTTTATTACATTGAATCATAAATGCAATAAACAGAAACCAAACCCAGACCCCCACCCCCCCACACACGCTTATTTATTATTTATTTTTTATGAACTCATTGGTGGGTTGGACAGAAGTCGCCCGTGGGCCACCAGTTGAATAGCCCTGGTCTAGATAATTCAACTCTGGTTTATCTTTTCATTTAAATACATGATTTACATGGATTGTGAGTTCTCTTAAAGCTCCATAGCTCAGAGCTCACAGTGGTTCTCAATGCCCCCCACCCCCGATAGGAAAAAAATGTTTATACAAGCACGTAGATGTTTAACAACTCGTTACAATACACCTAAATGCAGGATCTCACATCCACTTTATTCAAAATTTCTTAGGGGAGGACCCTCAGGTCCCCCACCCAGCCCGCTCACCCATTATTTGTGTTCTGGCATTGATCGGTTTACAAATGAAGCCCTGTTACTTAGTTTGACTCTGCTGTTATGATTCTGTTCAGTTTTATGTAAAGAGTTTTAAAAATAATTTGAAGAAGTTATTTATTCATTTATTATGTTCATCATGTGAATAGGTAAAGTTTTAAAATGGTTTTTGATGCTTTTAATTTTCTCAAAACTGTAATTTTTCAAAGATAAAATTAAAAGTGTTGTTAATTGTGTCTTGAATGAAAAATGCCCCATGTTTAAAAGTATAAAAATTGTATTAACACTATTAAAGAACAAGTATTAAGTATTCATGTTACACATATATTTCCGTTGCATTAAAGAGGCAAATTGAGTAGGGGGAAGTGGTGGTGCAGAGGTTAGAGACAGTGGGCCTGTGATCAGAAGATCGCCGGTTCAAGCCCCGGTACCGACAACATCAAAAATTGGGGTGGGGTAGGTGAAGCAGTCACACCTGTCTCCACCCTCATCTGCCCCACTTTGGGCCCTTGAGCAAGGCCCTTAACCCACACCATCTGCTCCTCCTGGTGTACTAGATGCAGCTCTCTGCTCCACACATAGGGCTGTGGTAGCTCGGTGGTCTGTTGTTGTGTCAGGGAGGACATCCGGCGTAAAAATAACTGCCAAGTCTTCATGCAACTTACCGGTAGTTCACTGTGGCGACCTCTAACGCAGGGAGCAACCGAAAGAAGAAGAAGAAAAAAGAGACAAATTGAATTTTTTTTTATTTAATACACGAGGGTTATGAGGGGGTCCATGAAACTTTTTCTCCCCTGTAAGGGTCCCTGAACCCCAAAAGTTTGGGAACCCCTGGTTTAAACAGTTTTGGTGTCTGTCTGCCTATTTTATAAAGAGAGCCGTCAGGGAGTGACACAGGTATGCAGTTACCATGGTGATCCTAAATAGCCATTAGCAGTTTAACATTTGTTTTGAATGATGTTGTTGCTCTTGAAAGTTGTTATACTGTTTATGATTTTTGTCATCTTTGATCATTACAGAATTGTCCACAGTTTTAGCAGAAATGTTCCAGTTTAATTCTCAGCAGTCCAGCCTTGTCTCAGTAATCCACAACTCTCATGAGTTTACTTCAGGTTTAAACACCACGGTGATGACGTGTCATGATGTTGATGCAGAGCCAGTTTTGTGACAGAGCTGATCACACAACCGTGCTACTACTTTCCTCACACTGATGCTTAATTCTGTACTGTATAAATGGAGTTTGTTTTTATTTTTAATCTTTTAACTTTATCCCTCTTTTTCAGCTCCTGGATTCGGTGGTAAGTTCTTAAATAAGAAATCTACAATCTCAAAATAGTTTTTGCTCTGTTTTTTCCGTCTACTCTTAACTATTGCTTTTCCACAGATACTGGGACTGCTGTTAGGACAGGGATAATAGTCGTTGTCGGTGAGTTTCAACTGGTTTTTCTTACGTCTGTTTACAATATACAGAGATGACGCAGGTTCTAACAAAGATTAGCAGATTCTCAGCAGAACAATGTGTGATACAAGGATTACAGGTATTAGAAGTCATAATCCACTTCTTTATCAACACAAATGTGCAAACCTAAGACCAGAAAACAACATTACACATTCATTTGACCATTTTACTGCAATTATTTATTTATTCTTGTTAGTATTTTTTTTCTCCTATTGGTAGTTAAATAATGCAGTTTTTCTGAAAACATAAACATATTTTTGAATACAGTAGGAATATTTCTGGTTGCACTAACTGATATAATTTGTTACTACCGGTATAAAGTTTTAACCACATTACATGTCATTATGTGTTTTATTAGTTTATACAGCTGCTGTTTATGCATAACCAAAAGTGCTAGTGGCAGATAGTTTACAAGAGTGAATTTTAACTGTTTTAAAACAAGCAAATTGAAACTTCTGTATTTTACAAATTATAGTAATTGGCAAATGTGTGGTTACCAAAGCTTGAACTTTTTTTTTTTTTTTTGGAAGACTTTTTCTTCTTTTTCAAGACCTGGAGATCAATAATGTGTTCCAAAGGTTTTAAGAGCAGCTTCTTAGCATGGTATACAAAACGCAGATGTTTTTGGCACAATTTTTGCAGATTGAACAGGAGATGAAAGGCCTGGATGGCATCAAACTTCTCAACCCGACGCATATGTTGACTTTATGATCACTGTGTTTTTGGAATCATAATTAATCTTCAATGTTTGTTTTATTTTGTCATCACAGTAGTCATTTTAGTTGCCATCATCGTGTTAGTTTGCATCCTGCTTAAAAAAAGGTAAATGGTTTTTATTCAGTTATGCAGACTAACCTTTAACATGGCTTTGTGTTATGTGTTTTGACCATCTTTCCACCTGCAGCCCAGCCATTAACAATGTGAACATTTGCATTTGCTGTCAGTTTCCATCTGCTGCATGTTTACAGTTTGTAATGCTTTGTGGCTACTTATGATGTCCATGTTGTTTCATACACTGTAGAAAACTCTCTCCTACACAGAGTCACACACAGCCTCCCTCACATGTCTCAACAGGGTTGGACCACATTTAAATACTCTGTTTTTTTAATATAGTGCAACTTCTCAACAAGTCATCTCAGGGTTCTTTACAAAAAAGCAACAAGTTCAAATTAGATCATAGTTGAATACATTTTACTGAAGTCAGGAAAACAAAATAATCCGTATATTAAAACGTGTAGTGATGGCTACTTTAGTCCCCTGGCTGTACCTGAGGTCTTTGTTTGCATGTTCTCCTTGTGTTTACATGTTTGTTCCCAGGTACTCCAGTTTCTTCCCACAGTTTAAAAACATGCATGTTAGGCTGCCCTCAGGCCCAGGCCTCCCTGAAAGAGATCTGGGATGTCGGTGGGCTTTGCCTGACTAAATAAAGGTTATTCAGATAAATAACAAATAATAAAGATACAGTTGTTGAAATTCTCCATCCTCGTTCTACACTCAGTACCCCATACAGTATTTATCTACATCTTGGCAGTAGTCCAGAACAGATGTGGTAATACGTGGACACAAGTCATGACGTCAAGGAGCTGTCTGCAGAGCTGAAAGACAGAATTCTTGTATGGAAAAAGGCAACAAAAAACCCCCCAAAAAATGAATGTTCCCGAGAACTAACTGGCCCCCAGAAGTTTGTCACTGCCAAGACTCTTAGATACTTGAAGTAAATTAGATCTGAATCCTTTCTGAAGCCACTGCATGTAACATGTTTACTTTTAAAATAGCGTTCATCAACATTGAACAACCATTTTTTATGAAGGTTATTAAGTCAACATTAACAATGAGAGTTTGGTATTTAAAAATGAGCTGACTTGTTGGAAATGTCTTAATCATTTTACATTTTAAGAAAAAATACAGTTTAAACACGAGACACTGATTTTAGTCCTCAAATATGTTTTAATCTCAGTTTCCTCCCTGTTGGGTCAGAGGTGTCTGTGTGTTGACTACTGTATAGGAGAGTTGTTTTTGTCTTCCTTCCTCAAAATCCTCTATTTTATTATTTACCACACTGAAGATTAAATGAAAAAGCAGTGGATTGCAAAAGTGTTTCCTGAAAATTAACAATTTTTAAATTAAATGTAGGTAATCAAGAAAAATACTTCAGATTAGATTTAAATAAGGAATTCTATGTTGAGAAATGGAGTCATAGCCATTTTGGTCAAATCTAGAAAATATCGTTTTTCATTATCTCGAGCAAGATCTCACATAATCTTGTATGATCTGTTCGCACTCAAATGTGTTGTGATGACTCTCAGCTACAACCACACCTCATTTGTACAGTATCTAAAAAATTGACTGAATTTTTCTCTATTTTGTGTTAGCTAAGATTGATTTAGCTGTGGTGGTCAACTTAAATCAGGTTCGCTCAAAAAAGGTAATCAGGTGTAGAAGTGCAGCCGATGAATAAATTCTGAGTCTTTCATTAAACTTGTTCAAGCGTTCATGAATTATTTTGCCAACATGACAAAGGCACGGGCAAAACCCTTATTTCTTACGTTGTGATACAGGTTAATATTCATGTAGCTGAATAGTTGTGCACTTGTATGTATTATTTGTTTGGAGCCTGAACCAATTCCATCAGAAGCCACATACAGTAGTCCCTTGTTTATCACGGAGGATCCAGACCTGAAGACCCGCGATAAGTGGAAAAACCGCGAAGTAGGCATAGTAGTACAAGTAGTTTGTAGTTTTTTGTCTTATTTTTATATATATATATATATATATACAGTATATATATACAGTATATATATACAGTATATATATATATAATATATATATATATATATATATATATATATATATATATATATATATATATATATATATATATATATATATATATATATATATATATACAGGTAGTCCCCGATTTACGAGCGAGATCCGTTACAACGAGGCGCTCGTAAACCGGAAATCTCGTAATTTGGAACGGTTGCCATGTCTCTCGTAAGTCCGGAATTTCGCTCGTAAATTGGAACGGTTTCGCTAGCGCGACTACAAACACTCGTTTTTCATCAAAAAACTGCTTATGAGTGCATAAAAATGATCGGAAACGTGTGTCCATATGTTTAGCTAACTAACTGTGGTGAAAAAACACATGAAAACTCAGTATTTTTTGCGTTTTTTCCAAAAATTCGCCAGCTCGTAAGTCTGGAACCTCGTAGATCAGAGCGCTCGTAATTCGGGGACTACCTGTATATATATATATATATATATATATATGTATATATATATATATATATATATATATGTATATATATATGTATATGTATATGTATATATATATATATNTATATGTATATATATATGTATATATATATGTATATGTATATATGTATATATATATGTATATGTATATATGTATATATATATGTATATATATATGTATATGTATATATGTATATATATATGTATGTATATATGTATGTATATATGTATATATATATGTATATGTATATGTATATGTATATATATATGTATATGTATATGTATATATATATGTATATATATATATGGCATTTTAAACTTTTCCCACACTCTTGCAATATTCTAAACAATGTTTCTAAACCAAACGCTCTAAAAGAGCACAGAATGTCGTGATTTCAGCTCCCTGCCTCCGCTGCACTCAGCCACCTGCAAGCGCTCTTGGCCACGCCCACTTCTCCATGGAGAACAGCTGTTCAGATGCAAGAAAAAGCTTTTTCTGCAGCTGTGGGCTACACAGAGGTGCAGCAGGTGCTAAATAATTATGATAGAGTGAGTCCACGATTAACGAACCGCAAAGTAGCAAGGGACTACTGTATATTTAATTCACCTGTGGACAATCTGTGTCAAATGGTTTCAGTATGTGTACACCGGATCTAATAGCCCTCAATATTAACACCAGTATAACACATCTAAGTAGCAATACTTTTGCAACCCACTGTATGCATCACAAAACATGTTTGACAACTTTTTTTGTCCTTGATTTAATTTGTTTAGAGGACAATGAAGTTCTGTTAAAATGTTTAAGTTTGCAATCAAATATCTGATAAATTTAGAGTTGTCTATCTTGTCGACATTGATTAAATAACATTTGATAATCTTTAGATATCTCAATTTCAACTTTAACATGCAAGGCTATTTAATAAACCTAACTCATTGGAGTGTAACATACAACCATATTTGTTCTTGACGGAACTGAATGATTTGGTTATATGTCACACCTCAGTCTAACAGAAACACAATGAGGATGTTTGTAAAATGGATGGACAGCTGCTGGCTGAGCTGGTTGGTGTGTGTGTTGGTGGGGTGTGTTGGCAGTACACAGGGCTGTGGGTCTTGAAGTAGTTTAACCTGTTTAGAGCTGGGTTTACTTGGTACATCAGGTCTCTGCAGGTTAAACTTTTTTCACTTGCCTGCCTTGTCATACACGAGCAGTAATGTTGATTGGTCATTGGTGGGTTACAGAGCTGGGAGAGTCAAAAAAGAGACTGCAAAACAAGGCGAGGATGTAGCACTCTCGGTAAGAAAAGGAAAAAGTAATATCCAAGTATGTACACTGTTAGTATCAGCAGCTTCTCTTTCACGTTCTAAAGTCCTTGATCTACACACAAATCAGCCACATCATTAAAACCAACTGAATAATCTAAAAAAGCTAAGTCTGGTCCTCTGGACATAAAAAAAAGGTAGAAATGTTTCGTCTTTCGTCCGAAAGACTTCCTCAGTCTGAGATGCTGTATTCAGCTCAGTCTTATAAATAGCACCCTCTCACAGTGGATCAACCAGTTTGCTGATGACAGCCTGAAACCAGCTGCTCACATGATCAAGGAGGTCCATCAGCCTAACGATGGATCATTAGCACCCTGATGGTTGTTTGCTATTCACAGAGGGCTGAGTGATACTGGCAATAACAGCATTGTAAGGGGGGGACAGTTGAACCCTGAGGCCTCCACCTCTGTTTAATGATGGATGGTTTATTTTCACAAAGATGGCCTCCTTTACTCCTCTCTCAAACCATTGTTCCTCTCTATCAAGGATGTGAACATCTTCATCCCTGAAAGAGTGACCACTGGCCTGGAGATGAGTGTAGATTACAGAGTCCTGGCTTGATGATGTTGATCTTCTGTGCTGAGCCATCCTTTTGGCCAGTGGCTGTTTAGTTTCCCCAATGTAAGACTGATCATAGAACTCCTGACACTGAACAGCATACACAATATTACTTTAGCCGTTTTCGCACTGCACGGCCCTCCCCGGCCCCACCCTGCTTCTAACCCGGGTTTGTGTGGTTCGCATTTGCCTACTCGGGCCGGCGGGAGCTCGCGTTTTGGAACCCCACCGACAAAGGTTCTGATCGGGCCGAGCTCCCGGGCCCAGTTTGATGTCATGTACTGCTCACATTTGATTTGTTGTTTGCAGCAGGGGTGGGACTGCTGCATGTTCAGTCATCAGCTCGTTCTAACAACAACAACCTCAGCGCGAGCTGAATTTCATTCAAATTTAATTACAGAAACCCCTAAAAAAAAGTTGGCTGAATATATATATTAGTGTTTCTGAGTTTAATGTTTGTTAATAACTGATTACAAATCAGCTTATTGTGCACGTGCGTAGCAAGGATTTTCTGAGGGGCGATCCGTTAAAAGATAGAGTAGACCTACAAAATGCAAGATGCCCAGTAGCTCACTGGTTAAGCGTTGGGTTGGCGCGCCAAACCTTTTCTCGCCGCGGGTTCGAATCTCACTCGGTTCGGTTGAAACTTATTTTACGTTTGTCTTTTATTGCATTAAAAAAAGGAGTTTCACAAACTCCTTTTTTTTAAATCTCAGTCCTCATTTTTTTATCCAATAAAAGACAAACGTAAAATAAGTTTCAACCGAACCGAGTGAGATTCGAACCCGCGGCGAGAAAAGGCTCTTCGCGCCAACCCAATGCTTAACCAGTGAGCTACTGGGCATCTTGCTTTTTATAGGTCCACTCTATCTTTCAACGGATTGCCCCTCAGAAAATCCTTGCTACGCACATGTAAAATAAGCTGATTTGTAATCTGTTATTAACAAACATTAAACTCAAAAACACTAATATATATATTCAGTTAACAAATATTTTCAGCGGTGTCCCTTCTCTTTCCACCTCTTAACACACACCAAGCGCGTACACAAGAACACTCCACCCACTTCAAGGCGGCTCTCCGCAAATGCGTAATGAGCGAGGGCGGGCCAGGCCGGGCTCTGGGCCAACCAGCAGGGACGAGCTGGGCTGGGGAGGGCCGTGCAGTGCGAAAACGGCTTGTGTTTGTGTCGGGGGACTGGATCTTTGGGATGAACCAGTCTTTGCCGTAATGTATTTTGGGGTTTAAAAGCCACTGGGACGTTGTGTTTAGAAAAAAAACGTCTCTGTTTCTCTGAAACTCCCGCAACATACGGAATGACCACTGTTCTGGGTCTGGGTTCCTTCTTTTCACCTGGCTAGAGTCCTGTTTGGGTTTCTTCTCTGCTTTCAGGAAGGCCAAGTTAGGATATCCACATTGCTCTAGAGCCTGTCTTGTGTGGGATTTCTCCTTCTGTCTGGCTCCTGAGTTAGTGGGGACACTGTCTGCTCTGTGATGCAGAGTCCTGATGACTCCTAACTTGTGCTCCAAAGGGTGATGGGAGTCAAACTGCAAATACTGGTCTGTGTGGGTTTGCGGTACACCTCAGTTTGCAAATATCCTCTATCAGAAACTGAGACCTCACAGTCCAAGAAAGCCAACCTGCCATTTTTTACTTCTTCTCGTGTGAACTTGATATTGTATACCCTGATGCATGCTCAATAATCCAGGTATAAAAATCTAAAAAAGCTACCGGTAAGTCTGGTCCTCTGGACATTAAAACCACACTTTCCACAGAGCAACTGTGTAAACTCTTGAAACTGTGCCTGCAGTCAACCTACTTCACATATGGGGAGCAATATTATAGGTAGAAACAAGGGTGTGCTATGGGGTCTCCAGTTTCTCCTATTGTTGCCAACCTGTACATGGAGGAGGTAGAAAAGAGAGCCTTGACGTCCTTTTCAGGGACACTACTAAGTCATTGGTTCAGGTATGTTGACGACACCTGGGTTAAAATTCAATCTCAGGAAGTCCAACGTTTTACTGATCACATCAACTCTGTGGATAAATATATCAAGTTCACACGAGGCCCCACTCTGGAGCCAGGCCTGGAGATGGGGCACGTTGGCGAGCGCCTGGTGGCCGGGCTTTCACCCATGGAGCTCGGCCGGGCACAGCCCGAAGAGGAGACGTGGGTCCCCCTTCCCATGGGCTCACCACCTATGGGAGGGGCCAAAGGGGTCGGGTGCAATGTGGGATGGGTGGTGGCCGAGGGCGGGGACCCTGGCGGTCTGATCCTCGGCTACAGAAGCTGGCCATTGGGACATGGAATGTCACCTCTCTGGTGGGGAAGGAGCCTGAGCTAGTGTGTGAGGTTGAGAGGTTCCGGCTAGAAATAGTCGGACTCACCTCAACGCATGGCTCTGGCTCTGGAACCAGTTTCCTTGAGAGGGGTTGGACACTCTTCTACTCTGGAGTTGCCCCTGGTGAGAGGCGCCGAGCAGGAGTGGGCATACTTGTTGCCCCCCATCTTGGTGCCTGTACGTTGGGGTTCACCCCGGTGAACGAGAGGGTAGCCTCCCTTCGCCTACGTGTGGGGGGACGGGCTCTGACTGTTGTTTGTGCCTATGCGCCAAACGGCAGCACGGTGGCACAACTGGTAGAGCTGCTGCCTCTCAGCGAGAAGGTTGCCGGTTCAAATCCCGGTCCGGGGCCTTTCTGGGTGGAGTTTGCATGTTCTCCCCGTGCATGCGTGGGTTTCCTCCGGGTACTCCGGTTTCCTCCCACAGACCAAAAAACATGCTTGTTAGGCTGATTGGTGACTCTAAATTGACCCTAGGTGTGAGTGTGAGAGTGGATGGTTGTTTGGTGTGAGTGAGACAGGTCCCTCTTGTAAATGAGTCCCCGTGACTCAACGAGGCTAGCCTGTATAAATAAAGGTTGAATGAATGAAAGATTACCCACCCTTTTTGGAGTCCTTGGAGGGGGTATTGGAGAGTGCGCCTCCTGGGGACTCCCTTGTTCTGCTGGGGGACTTCAACGCTCACGTGGGCAATGACAGTGAGACCTGGAGGGGTGTGGTTGGGAGGAACGGCCCCCCTGATCTGAACCCGAGTGGTGTTTTGTTGTTGGACTTCTGTGCTCGTCATGGATTGTCCATAACGAACACCATGTTCAGGCATAAGGGTGTCCATATGTGCTCTTGGCACCAGGACACCCTAGGTCGCAGTTCGATGATCGACTTTGTTGTCGTCTCATCTGATCTGCGGCCGCATGTCCTGGACACTCGGGTGAAGAGAGGGGCGGAGCTGTCAACTGACCACTACCTGGTGGTGAGTTGGCTCCGATGGTGGGGGAGGATGCCGGTCAGACCTGGCAGACCCAAACGTATTGTGAGGGTCTGCTGGGAACGTCTGGCAGAGTCTCCCGTAAGACGGAGCTTTAACTCCCACCTCCGGGAGAGCTTTGAACACGTTCCGAGGGAGGCGGGGGACATTGAGTCCGAGTGGGCCATGTTCCGCGCCTCTATTGTCGAGGCAGCTTATCAGAGTTGTGGCCGCAAGGTTGTTGGTGCCTGTCGTGGTGGCAACCCTCGAACCCGGTGGTGGACACCGGCGGTGAGGGATGCTGTCAGGCTGAAGAAGGAGTCCTATTGGGCCTTTTTGGCCTGTGGGACCCCGGAAGCAGCAGATAGGTACCGACAGTCCAAGCGGCATGCGGCTCGGGTGGTTGCTGAGGCAAAAACTCGGGCGTGGGAGGAGTTCGGAGAGGCCATGGAGAATGACTTCCGTACGGCTTCGAGGCGATTCTGGTCCACCATCCGGCGTCTCAGGGGGGGAAAGCGGTACGCGACCAACACCATTTATGGTGGGGATGGCGTGCTGTTGACCTCAACTCGGGATGTTGTGAGTCGGTGGGCGGAGTACTTCGAAGACCTCCTCAATCCTACTGGCACGTCTTCCACTGAGGAAGCGGAGCCTGGGGACTTTGGGTCGGGCTCTCCAATCTCTGGAGCTGAGGTCACCGAGGTGGTTAAAAAGCTCCGCGGTGGCAGGGCTCCAGGGGTGGATGAGATTCGCCCTGAGTTCCTTAGGGCTCTGGATGTTGTGGGGTTGTGTTGGCTTACGCGACTCTGCAATATCGCGTGGACATCGGGGGCAGTTCCCTTGGATTGGCAGACTGGGGTGGTGGTTCCCCTATTCAAAAAGGGGGACCGTAGGGTGTGTTCCAACTATAGGGGGATCACACTCTTAAGCCTCCCTGGTAAGGTCTATTCAGGGGTTCTGGAGAGGAGGGTCCGTCGGATAGTCGAACCTCGGATTCAGGAGGAGCAGTGTGGTTTTCGTGCTGGTCGTGGAACACTGGACCAGCTCTACACCCTCAACAGGGTCCTGGAAGGCGCGTGGGAGTTTGCCCTTTGTCACCGATTCTGTTCATAACTTTTATGGACAGAATTTCTAGGCGCAGCCAAGGTGTTGAGAGGATCCGTTTTGGTGGCCTTAGAATCGCTTCTCTGTTTTTTGCAGATGATGTGGTCCTATTGGCTTCATCAGATCGTGATCTACAGCTTTCACTGGAGCGGTTTGCAGCCGAGTGTGATGCGGCCGGGATGAGGATCAGTTCCTCCAAATCCGAGGCCATGGTCTTGAGCCGGAAAAGGGTAGCATGCCCTCTCCGGGTCGGGGAGGAGGTCCTGCCCCAAGTGGAGGAGTTTAAGTATCTCGGGGTCTTGTTCACGAATGAGGGAAAACTGGAGCGTGAGATCGATAGGCGGATAGGTGCAGCATCCGCAGTGAAGCGGGCGCTGTACCGGTCTGTCGTGGTGAAGAGAGAGCTGAGTCAAAAGGCAAAGCTCTCAATTTACCGATCGATCTACGTTCCCACCCTCATCTATGGTCATGAGCTTTGGGTTGTGACCGAAAGAACGAGATCTCGGATACAAGCGGCTGAAATGAGTTTTCTCCGCAGGGTGTCTGGACTCTCCCTTAGAGATAGGGTGAGAAGCTCAGTCATCCGGGAGGGACTCGGAGTAGAGCCGCTGCTTCTCCACATCGAGAGGAGCCAGTTGAGGTGGCTCGGGCATCTGGTTAGGATGCCTCCTGGACGCCTCCCTGGTGAGGTGTTCCGGGCATGTCCCACCGGGAGGAGACCCAGAGGAAGACCCAGGACACGCTGGAGGGACTATGTTTCTCGGCTGGCCTGGGAACGCCTTGGGATTCCCCCAGAGGAGCTGCTCCATGTGGCTGGGGAGAGGGAAGTCTGGGCCTCCCTACTTAGGCTGCTACCCCCGCGACCCGACCCCGGATAAGCGGACGAAAATGGATGGATGGATGGATGGGTTATTTAACTTTTATTTTGTTTTGTCAAATGGACTAAAAACATATATTATTCATGGCCTGTCCTACAGGCCAGGTTTTCATCCCCCCTGGAGAAGATTTATAGTTTTCATCCCCTTGGAGAAGATTCCAGAGTTTGGACTTCAACTTCAGAGAGCTGAATGGCGAGCCAGCCCATAGGATGTTACTTCTAGGACCGTTGTCAAGACGACGCAAGGTTTCATCTTCACCCTAAATACACTACTACGTCAAGGCCGTGGTAGGACTGGGAACTATATTTCTTTTTGATTGACTGCTTTGGAGGAGATGTATACAACTTAGTACACAACATTGATGGACTTCTGAAGCATTTGCTAAATGAGAACATTAGGACACTGTTCTGATTTTGGTTTGTGATACCTCTTTTGAAATGTTGATACTGTTGAGTGTTTCAAAGGGCAACTGTATTAATGCTTTAAAGTATCAATAAGGATCTGAGTAGGTGAACTGAGTATACCTAATATTGAGCTCAACCTGAGGATTAAAAATCTTGCCTATTCCTCAAATTAGATTGAATGACCGGTCATTAAAACAAAATAGGATTTAAATCAGATTGGAAAAGAATTGAACCTAAACCTTTTATTTCAACCCTTAACACAAATAGGGTGAATACGATATAAAAGAGTGTTCAAAAGGGTACTTTATAGAAATTAATGTGCCAATTGTTGTAAATGTTTGTCTTGTGTTGTTCTAATTAAATTGCCGGCTTATATGTACATTATTCTGATTCTGGCTCTTATTATAACAAATTTACCACTAGCGAACCTAGAACTGGTCCAGTAGCTGATATTCCCCTGCCTAATAGCGGGTGGTGCTACAATTGGCGAGCCAGCCAGGAGTGGTTTTAAAGAGCCCAGAAGTAACCAAAACTAAACCAGACATGGAAACCGTGCAAAAGAACAACATAAAGATACCTAATTCACTTTTAGTGACTGGTTTAACTGATACTGAGACAGACGAGGAGCTTTATGATTTTCTTAAACAGTATGGGTCCATTCAGACTGTAGTTCCTGTAGACCCTATTGATTCAGGTATCAGCAAACAGGTTATTGTTGAGTACACATATGGCGCAGCTGTGAAATCATTCTCAGCTTTACTACCTTACAGATTCTCACCTAAGGAAAAGCCTGACACACTTTACCTTGTAGAGGCTTTGAGTAATGTTTACATCCCAGCGGTCACAAGAACTGCTACACAGACTTACCTGACTGAACTAAAAGGTATAGCAAAGCGGACGGGCAAAAAGTTTTTTGACGTGTTGAAAGAAGAGCTCACTTCCATAAGTGAAGCCGCTGACTCTGATAGTAATGACCAAGGTGACCATGAGGACTCAGACTCACCTCAAGATCCTGATTCGCATAATCCTTTCAGTCCATCCCCTGTCCAACTCCCCAGGGGAAGCCCTATTCTCAAAGCATCTGATGTTAACCCCCCAGAGCTTCAAAAGGTAATAGTAGAGCACATATTGAGAACCGAAGACCTCAGTACACAGATCAACACTCCTTTTAGATTAAGACTCTTTTCGGGACGATGTCCCCGTTCCAACAATGAAGTTGATTTCGAGAGTTGGCGATCAAGTGTTGAACATCTTCTTAAAGACACCAAGCAACCTGATTCATACAAATCCAGAAGGCTCATTGAAAGTCTTTCTTCACCAGCAGTTGATTTGGTGAAACACTTACCTGCTGAATCACCTCCAAGCGCATACTTAAAGATTCTCGATTCCGCCTTTGGTACGGTTGAGGATGGAGATGACCTCTTTGCAAAGTATTTAAACACAATGCAAAATCATGGTGAGGAGCCTTCATCATACCTCCAACGACTCCAAGTAATGCTAAACACAACACTTGTGAGGGGAGGCATTTCTGCGGGAGAATTAGACAAGCAGCTCTTAAAACAGTTCATAAGAGGATGTTGGGATAATGATTTGATAGCAGAACTCCAACTAGAACAAAAGAAACAAGACCCACCTACGTTTGCGGAACTCCTTCTTCTCCTCCGAACTGCAGAGAGAAGACGAACAACCAAAGCATCTCGCATGAAACATCACTTAAACATCTCAAAACCAAAAATATTTGCACATTATCAGGGTGCTCAGTCACAAAGCTTGGAACGTGTCTCATCATCTGCTGTCGATACCTTTTCTGAAATACAGGATCTTAAAAAGCAAATTGCTAGTCTGCAATCTCACCTTGCATCACTTAACCACAAAAAAGACTCAGAGAGACCAAAGGGTAAGCTACAACCTTCCCTTTCTACTAAACAAAAAGGTTATGCTGGAAGTTCCAAAGCTCAGAAATCGCACGCCTCAGATCGAAGAACTGACAATCACCCAAGCCATCGTCCAAGGCCCTGGTACTGCTTTAGGTGCGGAGAGGATGGGCATATCAAACCTCAGTGCGAAAATGAGCCAAATTCTCCTCTTGTAGCCCTAAAGAGGAAATGGTTAAAAGACAAACAAATTGCATGGGACAAAACAAATGCTCCAGAACACGACTCTTTAAACTAGACCCAGCCTCAGTTGTGGGACAGAATGGGGCCGAGCCAAAGTTAAAGAGTCCCAATAAAAAGAGACATGCTTTCACACAAAAAATAAAGAATTTGTCTCTCTTCCAAAAGGTCTTGTTGGGGCAAAGTGCACTGCACAAGTTACAATCAATGATCATACATGCAACTCTTTGCTAGATTCGGGCTCACAAGTAACAACAGTTTTGCAGTCTTTCTACGAAGAACATTTGTCACACTTACCTGTCCATAGTTTAAATGACCTGTTGGAAGTAGAAGGGGCAAATTGCCAAAGTGTCCCCTACCTTGGGTGCATCGATATCACCATCACCTTCCCAAAAAGTTCAATAGGTGCTGACATTGAAGTGCCAACCCTTGCCTTATTAGTTCCCAATGAGCTCCAACTCACCTTCGTTGTTAATTGGCACAAACACATTAGACATCCTTTATGAACAGTATGAGCAGAATCCTAATCTTGGAGACCAACATTCACTTTCTTATGGCCACAAAATCCTTCTCAAAACACTTGCAACTAGGAAAAAGTGCTCTTTTGATTCGAGCTTGGGGAAAGTTAGGCTCCATAGTACTGAATGTGAAACTATTGGAGCTAGACAAACTAAAGTCCTTGAGGGATCAGTGACTTGCCGGATGCCAGATGTAGGAAATTGGGTGGCTGTCGAAGCATCATCACTAACCCCTTTGCCGGGTGGTCTACTCGTCATGGATGGGTTAGCAACTTTACCATCCAAGCTCTCACACCGTGTACCAGTCATAATCAAAAATGAATCGGACCATGCTATTACAATCTTACCCAAAACAGTCATAGCAGAAGTACACGCTATCCAGAGTGTTCAGCCAACGAAGAAACCAACCACGACATCTCCCAAGTCTGACAAATCCAACCTCCAGTTTGACTTTGGCGACTCTCCTATCTCCAGCGAATGGAAGGAAAGGATAACTGACAAGTTAAATTCAATGCCAGAGGTATTTGCCCAACATGAGCTGGACTTCGGTCGTACTGATAAGATCAGGCATCACATTACACTCAGTGATCCAACACCTTTCAAACATAGGGCGAGACCTATACACCCTCGAGACTTAGAAGCAGTACGTAATCATCTACAGCAACTCCTTGATGCTGAAGTAATCCGCAAATCTGA
>JBBPBX010061696.1:0-21042 GCA_038048925.1 Garcialebias charrua | reverse complement strand
TTTTATTTATTTATTTATTTTTGGAAATACATTCTTTCTGTTTCATACCCTTGTAGTAATATAGACTCTCATCTCTGACTTGGATTCACACCTTTTCACATCTCTCTGATACTCTGAATGGTACACTTCCCCTGAGGCTCTCAATGAGATGAGTGGACACTATTTTATTACATTTATTTGAATCAAAACACATTATTTCATAAGAGACTCTCTTTATTTTTACTTTGTTTGATTCAGATATAATCAAATCATAACCTCGTGTTATTCATTTGAACAGTATTTTTAATATGTATATGATCATTACTAAACTGGTATATTTTTCTCTGTCTTAGTCAAGAATATGCCTAAAGTTGAATTATATGTCAGAATGACTTGTTCAGATTTGGTTCTGTTTTTGTTCAACATATTCAATATAAATAGCTGTATTGGTTTTAAAATACTAAGTATTTTGTCTGTGCTTTCATTTGATTATGGTAAATTAAATTTAAAAAAGCTAAGTCTAGCTTTTGTAGATTTTTCTACCTGGATTATTGAGCATGCATCAGGCTATGGTAAATTAAAGTTTTACAAAGTACATTCTCTTCTCTGTTTCTGCAGCTGACGATAAGGTCATCCTTGTTCTGATGCACCACACCCGAGATATTTCCTATTCCACCGCTGGGACAAAGTGGTCAGACATTTATCACAACGTTGTCTTGGAAGTTCATGTCCTCTACCATGAATGTGTGCCAGGATTGCTGACCTGTCAAACAAACAACGAGGCAGTGCAACAATTACAAGATCATTTCAGCCCTAGAATGTGTGCATGCCTACTGTGCCCTGTGTTGCACTGTTTGTGCTGCTGCTGCTTCTGCAACTCCATAAATGAGCTGTAATATAATAAAATAATAATAATAATACAATTAATCAAGTTATTCTGATTTTTCTAAGTACTGTATTAGATTTTTTTTTTTTTACAATCTAATTGTATATTAGTGTGGTCCTACACACAAAATTGTTTGGTAAATTGTATTCTCCTACATAGCACCTTTTTAGGCTACACCTTAGCCGTGCTATACAACATCTTATGCTACATCCAGACCGAACGCCTTTTCAACGGCAAAAAAGCTCGACACGCACGCAAGTGGACGCACTGGACCCAGTGGTGTCCTGACCAGAACGTGAAATTGCGGCTGCGTTGCGGCGGCGGGGGGGGAGGAGCTTACCGGTATACCGAGTTCCTCTCTGCACTCCGCCAGGCAAGGAGCTTTTTATTTTTGTCCCTGTAGAGCAGACTTGACTGGTCGTGAAGGACTTGTCGCGAACACACAGCTACAATGAGTTTCTCTTCCATAGTACACGACTTTGCGGGTTTTTTCTGTGTCCCACAAACAATACTTCACATAGTTAATAATAATAATAATAATAATGAATTCCATTTATAATGCACTTTTCATTAATAAAAATCTCAAAGTGCTACAAATTGTAATAAAGCAAAGATCAAAATAAAACAAGTGATAAAATCAAATAAAATCAATAATAATATCGACTAAGATCAAGATAAAATCATGTGGATGCAGATTAGGCTTGCTTAAAAAATAAATAAAATAAAACAAGTAAAATCAATAAAATCAAGTAAAATCAATAATGATATCAGCTAAGATCAAAGATAAAATCATGTGGAGGCAGAATAGGCTTGCTTAAAAAGAAAGGTCTTTATGCTGCTTTTAAAGTCAACCAGTGACTGTGGAGCTCTCAGGTCATCAGGGAGGGAGTTCCACAGGCGGGGGGCAGCCACACAGAATGCTCGGTCTCCCATGGTCCTCAATTTGGTCCGAGGAATATAAAGGAAATTACTGTTCTGTGATCGTAGAGACCGGGTGGATGAATATGGTGCAAGAATGTCCTTTAGATAGTCAGGTGAAGTGCCGTGCAAGCATTGATGGGTAATGAGAGCAGTTTTGTATTGAATTCTGTAGGTGACAGGAAGCCAATGGAGGTTATGGAGAATGGGTGTAATATGTTCAAATTTACGAACTCTCAACAGAATCCTTGCTGCACTGTTTTGAATGTATTGAAGTTTCTGAAGGTTTTTGCCAGGGATACCAATAAACAGGGAGTTGCAGTAGTCGAGCCTGGAGGAGACAAAGGCATGGACGAGTTTCTCAGCATCAGGAAAAGTCAGAGATGGGCGAAGTCTGGAGATGTTTCGAAGATGGAAGAAGCAGGTTTTAAACAGATGCTTAATGTGATTTTCAAATGTAAGATGAGAGTCCATTTTTATTCCAAGATTTGTAACAGAGGTGGAGAGGGGGATGTCTTGACCAGAGAAGGAGATTGTTGTTAAAGTTGATGTTTGTATCTGGTGAGGGGTGCCAATCAATATGGCCTCAGTCTTCGAGCAGTTTAATTGAAGAAAGTTCTGATTCATCCATGCCTTTATTTCCTCCAGGCAGGCAGAGAGAACAGTGAGTGAAGACGGAGATAGGGATGATGATGATGTTCCAGTCCTGATGTAAAGCTGTGTGTCGTCGGCATAGCAGTGAAAAGAAATGTTGAACTGATTGATAATTTGACCTAAAGGCAGCATGTAGAGGGAAAACAGCAGGGGCCCCAGAACTGACCCCTGAGGGACACCACAGGAGACACCGACTGTCTGGGAAGTGGCATTGCCAAGGCTAACACATTCCAGCCTATCGGAGAGGAAAGATCTGAACCAGTCCAGGACAATGTCACAGAGACCGACCTCCACATGAAGACGGTGGAGGAGGATATTATGGTCCACAGTGTCGAAGGCTGCAGTGAGGTCAAGGAGGACAAGGATGGAGGGAGAACCAGTGTCAGCAGCCATGAGGACATCATTTGTTACTCTCAGCAGTGCAGTCTCAGTACTGTGAGCTGCTCTGAATCCAGACTGGAATTTCTCATACAGAGAGTGTTGTTGTAGGTGTTCCTGCAGCTGAGCAGCAACTGCTTTCTCCAGCACTTTGGACAGAAATGGGAGGTGGGAAATTGGGCGGTAATTAGAAAAAATGTCGGGATCCAAATTAGATTTTTTCAGAAGAGGCCTAATGATGGCAGTTTTTAGAGGCAATGGAACATGACCAGATTGTAGAGACTTGTTTATTATTTGTGTGATTAATGGGCTAATTGCAGAGTGATTGGATTTTATGAGAGACGAGGGGAAGGGATCCAGGGCGCAGGATGAAGGCTTCATTTTCTTGAGGATGGTCTCTACCTCACTCTGAACGACTTCATCAAAGCTGCTCAGGGTCCCAGAAAGCAGACGGGTAGATGGTACACTAAGATCAGGGAGGTTGTGGAGCTGAGATCTGATAGTGTCAACTTTGTTTTTAAATGATGAGAGGAACAGGTTGCATTTTTGAACAGAGTCCTCATGAGTTTGTTTAATGGGATTAAGCAGATGAGTTATTGTGGAGAAGAGCTGTTTAGAGTTTCCAGGGCAGGTGTTGATGATGTTGGAATAATATTTGGAGCGTGCTTCTTTAAGCGAATAGGCGTACGCTTTCTGATGTTCTTTGTACGCTTGCTTGTGCACAGAGAGACCAGATGATTTTACACGTCTCTCAATAGCACGGCCAGTTGCCTTCATCCTGCGCAGCTCATCAGTGTACCAGGGGGCTGAACGGGAGAAAGACACCAGTCTTGACTTCAGGGGAGCATGTAGGTCCAGAAGCTCCTGGAGAGATTGGTTGTAATAATCCACAGAGTCATCTGCAGATGAGTGATTGACAGCAGTCAGGGTGTGAAGATCAGCAGACAAAACATCAGGGGAAATGTTTTTATAGTCACGGAACTGGATAGGTCGTTTTGGGTTAGAAGCAGGTGAAGTTGAAGGCACTTCCAGGGAGATGACCCTGTGGTCTGAGACACCCAGGTCATATACAGACAAGTTATTAAGTACAGTGTCTGTAATCACCAAATCCAGAGTATGCCCCATGTTGTGCGTAGGGGCGACCACATGTTGGGTGAGGTTGAGAGATTCCAAAAGAGACTTAAAATCTGTTGCCAGAGGGGAAGAGGAATTGTCCATGTGGATATTCAGATCGCCAAGAAAAATAGTTTTTACAGGGGAGGTGCAGAAAAAAGTGAGGAGGTCATGTATTTCTGAGTTAAATGAAACATGTGGTTTGGGAGGTCTATAAATCAATATAACGTTCATCAGGAGTGGGGCTTTGAAGTTGAAGGCCAAACATTCAAAAGAAGAAAAATTATGAGAAGACAGATGTGACAATTTTAAATTACTGCGGTAAATTACAGCCAGACCACCACCGCGGCCAGTGCTGCGGGCTCTCTGCAGATAACTGTATCCAGATGGACAAGCTTCATTCAGAGAACTGAACACGTCTGGTTGATGCCAGGTTTCTGTGAGGCACATGAAGTCCAAGTTTTTCTCCAGGATGTGATCATGAATTAGACATGATTTATTGGATAGTGATTGTACATTGAAAAGTTCTATTTTAATGCTAGTTGGTGTAGGAGCTTTTTGAACCGGTTTAAGCAGACTGAAATCCACTCCACGTTTTCCTTGCCACCTCGTGCGCTGCGGACTACAAGGGACTACAGACGCAGCGTTCTGATGACGTAGTTGAGGTGCGACACGTCTCCCGGACGGAATCAATTCAGAGCGAGAATAAACAGATTTCTTTCGAGAGCCTCTATGGATGTAACGAGGTCTACGCAGAAGTCCCAGTTGTTTGATGATGGAAACAGAAGATGGAATGGAGCAGTTGTTAAGTCCAAGCAGCTGCGAAGCGGAGTAGGTCAACATCACGCCAGCCAAACCGGGGGAAGCTAGCACAGAGCTAGCCGCTAACAGCAGACCCACGGCTCCGAGAGAAATAAACAAGAAGCAGTGAGATGTAACTTGAATGCGCAATACCCCCGTCCCCTTGTTTCCGCGTCACATAGCGGACTCCCCCTTTCTCCTCCACCCGACTCTCTTGATTGGTCGGACACGCGTTCACGAGTTTGAACGGCGAAATCTTCAGCATGGTGAATGCGTGGTTTGGAGGCTGACGCGGGTTCACGTGCACGAAAAACGCTTTCTAGCACGCTCAACACGCACGTGACGTGACGCCCGACGCCAAGAGACGCCTGGAGGCGCGTCCCCCATTGACTTTGCATGTAAACCGGATGCTCCTGCAGTTGAAAACGCGTTCGGTCTGGATTCACCATTATATTCTCCCTTATGCACCAAAACGCTCATCAGGGCAGTGTGGATTTCAGTGTCTCGTATCCTCGTTTGGGATAAAAATCAGTCACACATTTATTTTTGTCTGTGCCTTTTTTTATTATTTTATTTTGGTCCAGTATAAAAAGCTAACAATCCTCCTACTTTTTAAAAATGTTGTCAAAATGCTCTCATAACCTCATAATAACTTTACAACACACTCATGTTCCTTTGAGGGAAAACCGACCACATTAGAATGAATATAAATAAAACTTTAAATCCAATTAATAATTTAATAAAATAATTGTATACCATATTTGCCGTCGTACAAGTCGCATAGCCCTATAAGTCACATCAGTCCATATTTGTCTAAAAAAGTGGAAAAATCCATAAATGTCTCTTAACCATATACGTCGTATCTATGCCTCACCGCTGACGTGTCGTGTTTGTTACGTGTCACTGCTGACAACGCGCAAATGTGGGCCGAACCTGGAAATGTGAACCCGTGTTGTGCCAAAAACCGGTGGGCTGCAAAATGGCGGCCGCGGGAGCGTGCACAGGAGGACTTTAACAAGAATTTAACAAGATTAACACTTAAAAACAATTATTTGTTAGCTCAAAATTATAGTAAATGTGTGTCTCTCAGTCTAACGTTTACTTAATAAATGCACTTTGATGGTCAAATCAGCTGTATTTAAAAAATAGTTTTGGTCCTCCGTGAACGTGCAGAGAGGAAAAGCTAGGAGGAACGTGGCTTATTTCTTTGAAATTTAACAATAAAAGCACATAAACAATTATTTATTTGCTCAAAATTATAGTAAATGTGTGTCTCAGTCTTACATCTGCTTAATAAATGTACTTTAATGGTCAAATAAGCTTTATTTAAAAAATAGTTTTGCTGCCTTGGTGCTCTGTGAACGTGCAGTGGACAAGAAAAGGAAAGGAGGAAGGTGCCTCATTTGTCTGAAATTTAACAAGAAAAGCACCTACACAATTATTTGTTTGCTGAAAATTAGAGCAAAGGTGTGTCTAATGGTGCATTCAGACCAAACAGCGTTTCAACCTCCAAAAAGCTCGTCACGCACGCAAGTGGACGCACTTGGTCTCCAGACCTACTTGGACCTGAACGCCAGAACGCGAAACAGCTGCTGGGTGTGTGGGAGGAGCTTACCGGTATACAGAGTCCTGCGCACAGAGTCCTGCGCACTCCGCCAGGCGAGGAGCTTTTTATTTCCGTCTCTGTGGAGCAGACTTGACTGGTCGTGAAGGACTTGTCGCGAACACACAGCTACAATGAGTTTCTCTTCCATAGTACACGACCTCGCGGGTCTTTTCTGTGTCCCACAAACAATACGTCACATAGTGCGCGCGCCCCCTCGTTTCCGCGTCACATAGGGACTCTCCCCCTCTCTTCTCCTCCTCTCTTCTCCCCCTCTCTTCTCCCCCCGACTCTCCCTGATTGGTTGACACACCAACCAATCAGGTAGAGTTGAGCGGCGTTTGAAAGTTTGAACCGCGAAATCTTCAGCATGCTGAATGCGTGGTTTGGAGGCTGAAGCCGGTTCACGTGCATGGAAAACGCTTTCCAGCACGCTCAACACGCACGCGACGTGACGCCCGACGCCAAGACGTGGCTGGAAGCGCGTCCCCCATTGACTTTGCATGTAAACTGGACGCTCCTGCCGTTGAAACGCTGTTTGGTCTGAATGCACCATCAGTCTATCATTTGCTTAATAAATGCACTTTAATGGTCAAATTACCGGTAGCTGCATTTCGTTGAGGTGGTGCAGCTGTTTTGACGGTTCCAAGCAGAGAGCAGAAAGAAGGTAGGGAGGCTATTCATTAAACCTTTATTTAGGCAGGTTAATCCCATTGAGCCTTGAGGACTCATTTACAAGAGAGACCTGGCAACAAACAAAGAACAATGACAACAGCAACAGTAATTTTCCTTGGACAATTAACAATGGACAATTATAAGAGAGGCATACAGATTTTTTTAACAAGTTAAACCAAATATGTCAAAGTAGCAAAAAAGACAGATTATAAGGCAGATGTAGATAATAAAACGGGACGTCTGCATTGGTTTTTGCCTGGATTCCAACAGATTCTTAAAGCCATTTAGAGAGGTCAAGGTCGAGAGCTTCAGATCTTTTTGTAAGATATTCCAGGAAGCAGGAGCAGAGTAGAAGAAGGCCTTTTTACCAAGCTCAGTCCTCACTGAAAGAACACTGCAGGTAATCAAGTCCTGAGAGCGCACGCTGTAGCTGCACTCACTCAGAGACATGTAGGAGGAGATGTATGAAGGCAGCAGACCAAGAAGTGATTTAAAGATGAAAATGTACCAGTGGAAGAGTCTGCGTGAGGTTAATGATGTCCAGTTAACCAGTGAATACAGGGTGCAGTGGTGGGTACGATAATCACAGCCAGTTATGAATCTTAGTGCACCATGATAGACAACATCCAACATCTGCAGGGTGCTTGTAGGAGCGTTCATGTAGATAATGTCACCGTAATCAATGGAGGGAAGAATCACAGAGTACAAGGCGTTTCCTAGCATTCAGTGTTAGACATGATCTGTTTCTGAAAAAGAAACCCAGTTTAACTTTCAGTTTTTTACTAGGTTTTCCACGAGGAGCCTAAAAGAGAGATGTGAATCGACCAGGATACCCAAATATGTATAGGAATCAACAAACTCAATAGGGACACCATTTGAGGATAAAATCACAGGAAGAACTGCTGGGACCGACTTACTATTTGAAAAAAGCATCCCATTGGGTTTATCAGCATTTACCATACCATACCATTTTATTTATAAAGCACTTTAAACAGGAACAAGTCCACACCAAAGTGCTGGACAAACAAACACGCAACAGGCAACACAGACAATGAAGTACAACACGAAAAACATAAAAAAACATTGCAGATCATAAATCAAACGATCCAATACAAATCAGCTGGCATTGAGGCATTTAGGACAAGTTTGAGAAGATGGAACAAATCTGACTGGATGATGTCAAAAGCGAATTGTAGAAGCTGGAAAGCCTTAGCTACTGTTTTAGCTAGACAGTAAACAACTGTGTCATCAGCATAGAAATGTAAGGATGTATCAGGGATGCTCTGACCTACATTTCCTATGTAGATAGTAAAGAGGGTTGGTCCCAAGACTGAGCCTTGTGGTACACCATTGCTGACTGTTAAATAACTGGAAGAAGTACCATTATGTTGAACATCTAAAAAAGCTAAGTCTGGTCCTCTGGACATTCAAAAAACAAAACAAAGCAAAAAAAACGGTAGAAAGGTTTAGTCTTTCGTTCGAAAGACTTCCTCAGTCTGAGAAGCTGTATTCAGCTCAGTCTTATAGATAGCACCCTCTCACAGTGGATCAACCAGTTGGCTGATGACAGCCGAAACCAGCTGCTCACATGATCATGGAGGACCATCAGCCTGACGATGGATTGTTAGCACCCTGACGGTCCAGAGGACCAGACTTAGCTTTTTTAGATTTTTCTACCTGGATTTTTGAGCATGCATCAGGGTATTATGTTGAACACATTGCCGCAGATCAGAAAGATAGTTAGAAAACCAGCCAATGGTATGATCTGAGAAACCGATTTCTGAGAGCTTATGACACAAGATGTTATGATCCACAGTGTCAAAAGTTTTAGACAGGTCTAAGAAAAGTGTAGCACAATAATCCTTAGCATCCAATCTTCAACAACATCATTAAGAACCTTCAATGAAGCAGTTGTTGTGCTGTGTTGTTTCCTGAAATCAGATTGATGGAGAGGTAAGATGTTAAATGAGTCCAGATAATTTTTGATTTGATAATTTATCAGTTTTTCTAGAACCTTGGCTAAAATGCAGTTTAGAGCTAGGTCGATAGTTGCTCAGTGAGGTGGGGTAACCTTCCTTCAGCAAAGGAAGAACCAAGGCTGTTCTATTTTGTGTAAGCTACGCCCTTTAAATGTTATGCTATATACTTCCTGGCACTCGGCAAAGAAGGTCGCATCTCTTTTTGCTCCTCTCCTCCCTAAGTTTTCCTCCTCCTTGCTTTTGCATTTTGTCTCGTCTGTAACTCTTCAGCGCTCACTCGAACCAATTTGAAATGGATTTAATTACGTGGGCTGTTTCCTCTATTGATTTTTTTTTTTCCACGAAGCGCACCGGACCAGGAGAAGCGGCTTGCCCCTTCGACACGCATGCGGTGGGATATACTATGGACTCGTGGAGCGAGTGGAAGCCAATGTGTCTGACCGTTCTTTCTGTCAAAGACGTGGAAGATTTGTGGATTATTGGCATATTGGTGGCAGTTGCTCTGCTTTTTGGGATTGGCGGAGGTTTCTGCTACTGGAAGCTGAGGGAGGCTGCCGCGGCGATCAACGCGCTGGCGAAACTTCCTGCTCAACAAGATTCTTTGATCCGGGCTATGACCTCAATGACCCAGCTGTTGTACGAACTGAACCACATGATGGGAGCAGCGGTGGACAGCCGCGGACCTGCGATGCGTTTTGGGACTCGTTTACAGCCGACCCATCAGGGCACAGATGGGGATTTGTAGCTCGGAACCTCACATGATTCGGATTTGGACCTGAACAGCACCTGGACTTCAAGGCTGCAGTCAAAAGTACACTGTAGCCTGGCCTGAAAATAAATAAAGCGACTAATCTAATCGGGACTCTGAGCAACCTTGAAAAGAAGGCTGACTGCAAACTTCTCCTGGAGTCGAAAGCTGTTGAGAACTCGCTGCCCCCCCTCCCCCCAGAGGTCTCCGTGTGCATTCAGATGGAGCCGAGCTGAGGCCATCTACAGACTGTGCTTATCTGAAATGATTACTCACGGACTATCTCCCTGCTTGCCATGAAATGCAACATGTCTTGTCTTATTCGTGCTAAAGCTGGTAGAGTTTTTTAGACTTTATCATAGAGTGTCCTAAGACAAAATGTGATAGATTCTTTTTTGAATACCAATGATTTCCTGACTGTATGTTTTTTTTTCCATATCTGATTGTTGGTTGCGCGGTTTTATACTGCTGCGGCTTCCGTGCGTACGTCCCTCTTCGGATGGTGCGCGCGCCAATTGCAAAACTTTGTACCTTGGTGCAAATATGCCAATAAAGATATATTCTATTCTATTAAAGGCTGCCGCTATTTGGGTTTACCCGCGCGCAGTGCGCAAAACACTGAACACTTCTAGTCCACGCCCACCTGCTGTGGGCCCCACCGCATCTGGACCGGAGCTCGACTCCCATTTTTCTTCAGCCAACGCTAAGAACACAATGACTTCTACAACTTCAACTCAGAAGACCATCCATCTATGCGCCATGTGCCAGATGGGTTACATCCTTCCGACGGACCTGCACGCTTTCTGCGAAAGCTGTCTGGGAGCGGACCATGCTCAGCAAGCTATGTGCCTGCTCTTCTCCTGCATAGCCTGTAAAAAAATTTCGGCTGAGGCTGGAGGACGAGAAACCTAGTAAAGAAATTGAAAGTTAAACACTGAACGGCTGAGCTCTTTTCCTCAGAGGAGGACGAGTTTCAAACGTGGGGGTACTGTTCGTTCGACAATTTTTTAGACTCGTTGGAAGTGCAGTTCACAAACACATCCCCCTCTGAAGCGGAGACAGCTAGCAGCCGTGCTCCGTCCTGCCTTTTTGGAGGTTCGGAGCCGACACCGTCTTCCCGACGTGGAGCTGAAACAGCTAGCGGCTGCGTTCCATCCTGCCTTTTTGGAAGTTTGGACACGGCACCATCTTCCCCTCCGAAGCTGAATCAGTGAGCAGTCGTGCTTCATCCTACCTTTCAGGAAGTTTGAAGTCGGTGCCGCCTTCAATGGTCACCCCCTCAAGCACCCAAAGGTCAGCCACCACTCTGCTCCACGTCCTCCCGAAGATAATCGGTAGGTCGGCGAGAGCCTGCAACCTAGAGGTGCCCAAAAGAAGGACTCAATCCACATCAACCCTGTTGGCGGGAAGGTTTGCCGCCCAGCACAGCAGACACTGGGACTCGGTCTATCCCTGCTTCCCGGCCGTGTCCGTCCTACTCCGGGGCTCAGCTGATGAACCCCTGAAGCTGAGGGCTCCTGTCACTTCCTACGCGGCCATCGCCAAGGTGGAAGGGCTCACGGACCAGGGCTTCCCCACTGTTCCTCCCCTAGAACCCAGCTTGTTGGCTGCCTTCAGGGTGAGAGTGGCAAAACACGTCGGCTGACGTATCACCCCACCATCCCTCAGTGACCAGCTCACCGTGAAGCTGACGGACAAGATCCATCAGTGCTCCTCGCAGGTGGGTGCAGCGACCAATAACATTGCGCTGTTAGCCCTCAGCATTGCGAAGGAGGCAAAGGAACCAAACCTGTCCTCCACAGAATCGGACAAAATCGGAACAGCAGCGGACACGATCACTAACCTGTGTGCAACGCTTGCGACGTGCTCCGCCCACATCTCATCCTGGGCAACATTGTTGCAGAGACAGATGTGGCTGAAATTGTCTCCGTCCATCCCAGAGGACATTAAAAAGGAACTCTTGGAGGGTCCCATGTCCCCAGAAAGCCTTTTCGGTCCCAATTTTAGTTAGTCATGAATCAGCTACAGTCCTCTTCACATGCCTTGGAACAGGTGCGGAAACACGTCACCCTCCCCCGAGCAGACTCCTGTGCTGCTCGGACACCTGGCCACTGGCGAGATCAAAGCAGGTTCCACCTGCCAGCAACAAAGACGCACCACAGCCGCTGCAACCTTTTATGCAGCCCCTCCATCAGCTTCTCCCAGAGGGCACACGTCCCAGATGCACCAGAGACTCGAGACTTTTCGAGGCAGAGGTCGACAACAGACTTCATGGTCAAACCAGACATAGGACACAAGGAGAAGAAAGTTTTTAAAAAAATGACGGTTTGCTAGGGGTGCGTTTGATGAAATGAGCAGTGGTTTTATGTGAAAAATAAATAAAAAACTCTCAAAAAGCGGAGTTTTTCATTCAGACATGTTAAATTCATCTCTCCCGTTTTTTGTAAACACATCCCCCACAATTAATGAGAAAGTTGACCTGAAGCAACTTTTCAAATGTGAGCAAAAAGGAAACTGTTTTGGTGTAATGAGACACAAACAGAAGCCCGTGCTGTTGTGCTGAGTTGTCCAAATGACACAAGGATTTTTCTGTCCCCATACACTCAGGTAAAAGTCATGAACCTGTAGCTAAAGCGAAAGCTTTACACAGGGGTTACACGCCTCTTCCTCCTGTCAGTCTGACAGAAGCGAGCAATGAAAGAAAACCAACACGGAAGCGGCACTCGTTTTGTTCACTCGCTAACGCCGGTTCTTCGACACAACCGGGCGCAGTCAGAAAACATTGCAAGAACTGTTACACAGAAGCTGATAAACAGCCCTTTTCACGCCTGCCTCCCATGGGTCAGTATGGGCATTGCCCACTTGACGGCAGTAGAGGCTCATTTATTCTCCCTCACGAGACAAAACATTCACGCACTCCCACTCTTAGTGTGCAACGGGCATGGCAGGAAACTTGCACTTTAAACAGGTGGCTGAATCATTTACAGGTTGTCCCCGACTTAAGAGCGCTCTTACTTACGAGGTTCCGGACTTACGAATATGCATCTCATAATTTTTTTTTTAAATAAATGAATATATGTACAGTTGAATTGTCTCCCTCCTCCCTGCAGGCTCCATTCCCATAAAGGGAGCTAGCTCCCTTTATGTGAAAGGTAGACAATTCAACTCACTCCTTCATCTTTAAAAAATGTGTTAGGATAGGCTAATTGCTTGGTGACTGTACAGTATTGTACATGTATTCATTAAAAAAAACAATAATTTGTGGGTGATCCTACTTACGAATTTTCGACATACGAGCGGCTCGTAGGTACGGAACTCGCTCGTAAGTCGGGGACTACCAGTAATTCACAAAGGTTACACTCTACAGTAGGGGTGCAGGAAAAAATTGATTTTTAAAAAATAATCTAGATTCTTAGTCCTGGCGATTCAGAATCGATTCTAAAAGCCCCCAAATCGTTTTTTTTTTTTTTTTTACTGAAGTCTGTATATTACTTTGAGTTAAAGGTTAATGCACTATGGTAGGCTGAAGTCTGTTTACTTTTGTATTTATATATTTTTAATTATTTGTTTGTGATGGACTGGAGACCGGTCCAGGTGTCCCCTGACTTTCACACAGTCATGGCTGGACATGGACACCAGTGACCCCCGTGACTCTTAAAGGAAGAAGTGGGTAAAGATGATGGATGGATGAATTATTTGTTCCTAGATTTTTATATTTATTTTATTGTTTTAGAGAAATCCAGGCAACTAAGCTAACCTAATACTGGTTATTTAAGTTAGTGAATTTAATGATACTGTACAGAACCTAAAATTATTGTTTTAAATAAATGTTCTATTTCTTTACATTGTTGTTTATTCTTTTCAGCTTGTCAGTTACAAAATTGAAACTAAATTTATGACCATTTTAATAGAAAAATTGTTTCTTTTTTTTCCCCTTTTTTTTCCAAATGGCCTCCCTTCTCACCTTACAGCCATCCTCTCACACCGACATGAATTTTCTTTTTTATATAATAGAGAGAAAGGAAAGAGAAAGTAAGACAACAAAACAACAATTATCCACAAAAAGAGCACAAGGCACACACACCCAACCTCCGTCCGCAATCCTGCAAAGCACATGACAGAACACAGCAACGAAACATACATGCATAAAGACTAATAATATTCATGACCTTGCAGTAGATTTCCATAAATAAACATACCCATATCTACAAATATATATACAGTATACATACATATGCATTCATATCACATATCCATCTACATATCTGCATATGATAGCTACATATACATCCCTGCATCCATTTGTGTGTGGTTGTGAACATGCATAAGTGAATAAGGTTCCTCCAATAGAATGCAGGTGTGACAGTGTGGAGCTGCAATGAGCTGTTGCTGAGAAGTTAGAGCAGTGGTCCCCAAACTTTTTCCTGTGAGGGCCACATAACTTTTCCCTTCTCTGGTGGGGGGCCGGAGTCAGTTTTTAACAGGAAAAAGTGTGACGATTGCAGGAGTGCCTAAATCAGGGGTGCCCAACCTTTTTTGAACCAAGAGTTACTTTTGAAGTCGGCAGTTTGCCGAGAGCTACTCGTCCAGTCTCAGTATCAAAAAACAAAATTTTTCATCTCCCTACTCCTCACTTCTTTAAAGTAAATAAAACAGAACGTAATGTGTTGCTAGTTTTATTTAATTAAAGTATTTTATCAAAGTAAAATGACGCAATATTTGAAAAGCACACCATATTTTTTAAAGAAACGAATAAACAATGAACTGAACAATATAAAACTCCCTCATTTACACTAACTATTTACAAAAAGTGACTTACAAAGGTGCAGATTTACAAATCTCCAACAACTATTTCAAACCTCAATAAAACCTAAATATCAAAACTAGGCAGCTGCTCTGTGCAGCAGGATGGTGTCATCTGGTGCAAGCTGTATAAAATAAATGTGTCTCTACCTTAGTGGCACTTCTGACACTGAGAGGAGGAGGCGCGGGGCAGTATGAGGTGGTTGGGAGGCGCAGGCAGGTCTCCAGATGATCATCAGTCATTGTGGATCTGTTTTTGGACTTGATGATTTTCATGTGTGAAAAAGCAGACTCACACAGGTAGGTAGATCCAAAAAGTGCTGTTAAGTTCAAAGCACATCTTCGGATGTAAGGATACTTTTCTTCTGAGAGCAGACTCCAGAACTCTCCATCCACGCCAGGTGATGCTCGAATTACAGATGAGGCAAATAGACTTTGAATTAGAATAAACAAAAAAATACTCCTCCTCCCACTCTGTGTGAAAATAATACGTTTTTGTTTGCTTGTTTGCTAGTTTTCCATCCATGTTTACTGTGCACCGACAGCTCCACTGCTGTCCTAAAGTCTCGTGAGAGCGCTGTGTCACCGCACCCAAAACTCGCAAGACTATGTCTGTGAGAATACAAGATGAGGAGGGCTGAGGAAAGCGTTGCTGCGCATTGGAATATCGTCACTCCTCCCACCCCAGCTAGCTCCCTTTATGTGAAAGGGAGACAATTCAACTTACTCCTTCATCTTTAAAAACTGTGTTAGGATAGGCTAAGTACTTGGTGACCGTACAGTACTGTACATGTATTCATTTGTAAAAAAAAAAAATTAAAAAAAATACTATTGTTCTGGGGGCCGGACCAAATGTGGGGGCGGGCCAGATGCGGCCCGCGGGCCGTGGTTTGGGGATCACTGAGTTAGAGGAAAAAACTGTGTGTTAGTATGATAAAGCTTGGGTAAGTTAATATTTAAATGATTAAAAACAAAAAACAAAAAGATTTAAAGAGATTTAATTAAATGTAGTATAAAAATAAAATAAATAAAAAACGAAATAATTAAATGAAATATTATTTAAAAATCGTAGGTATTATTAAATACTATTAACTGACTATTTTCTCATCAAACAAGCTGGAAGAAGAAACTTTGCAAAGTCTGGAATTGTTTGTTGACGAGTGTTACGAAAATGTTGTCATGGGAAAATTTAATGCTACTTCCGGTGCCGCTGCTAGCACCCCGAATGCTAAAAGGCACAGACACGGTAGTTTAGATAGCGATTCTTCACCGTCTACTGATAATTTGGGCTTTAAAGAGATCCTGGAGTCGATTGACGGTAAATTAACTAGCTTGGACGCTCGTCTAGCACTGGTGGAATTGCTACACAAGGAATTCCAGGACTTGAAAATTTCTTTGGAGTTCAGCCAGCAACAAGTAGCATCGCTAGCTAGTGAAAACCAGCAGCTTAGGGGACCGGTTAAAACGCTCACCGAAGAGGTATCACAGCTATCCGGTGATAATAGAAAAATTAAGGAATCTATCCTGGAGATACAATCCCGGAGCATGTGGGAAAACATGGTCTTCTCTGGAATCTCAGAGAAAACAGATGAAGACGTCGAAGCCTCGGTTCGGGCCTTCATGCAGACTCAGCTGAAGTTGCTGAGTGATGTGGTTAATTCCATCACTTTTCACAGAGTTCACCGCCTCGGAGGTAAGAAAGCTGGGAACACTAGGCCGCGGCCGATTGTAGCCAGATTTGAACATTTTAAACAAAAAATACAGGTAAAAAGCCGAGGTAGGGAACTACGTGACACCAATTTCAGTATGAATGATCAATTCCCTGCAGAGATTTTAAGTAGAAGGCGCGTTCTGTTCTCGATTAGGAAACAAAATTTAAATGAAGGTAGAAGCGTTGCAATCTCGGTGGACAAACTGTGCATCAATGGTCAGCTGTTCAGAGACCCAGAGGTTACTCCATGGCTATATTAGTCATCATTAAGGTAAGAATGATTTTCAGTTACTATTAATAATTAATATTATTAACTAGATATCAATATTACTTACTAGATATATGTAATTTTTTTCAGCACAGTTCGATTGGTGGGTTACACAGACTGGTGGTACACGGTGGCATGGCAATTAATGTGGTAGGAGGGTTCTTTTTATTTTTTCTTCTATCTGTTATCTTTTCGTGTTCAGTATGATTTCACTTTTTTTTTGTCTGTATTTTTCTGACTCAACATTTGTTAATACACAAGCACAAGAGCTTGTATGCACTCATATCTGCTTACACAAATACATGATAAAGGAATACATCACTGATTTATCGTTAAAAACAACACTTAGAATATTACTTAATGATATATAGTCAAACATCAAGGATTATGTGTTTACCTGGGTGTTTTATTATTTTCTATATTTGTGATAATGGTTGTGGTTTATCTATATTCTCACAGACACAAGTATGGGCACTTTAAGGTTTGTAACATGGAATATTAATGGAGCCGGTAGCCAACATAAAAATATAGAATTTTTAACCAGATTAAAAGATTAAAGGCAGATGTTGTATTACTCCAAGAAATTCATAAATTGGCCTCAACTGTGGATGAGCTAAAATCTTCAGAGTTTCCTAATGTATTCTCAGCCTGTTATAATTCAAGACAAAGAGGGATGGCAATTTTAATACATAAAAATGTTAACTTCACAGTATTAGATCAGGTTATAGACCCGCACGGTAGATATATAATATTAAAGTTATCAATATTTAGACAAAATTATTGTATTGTTAGCATATATGGACCGAATGTAGACGACGCTGCTTTTTTTCATGATTTTTTTTCCAATCTATCAAATCACATGGATTCCTCACTGGTGATGGGAGGTGATCTCAACTTTGGTTTAGATGACAAGATAGACAGACTGAATGCAGCGGGAACTCAACGCAGTTGGCAATCTATAAATATAGTTAAACAGTATATGAATGATTATGGACTCTGCGATGCATGGCGTTCTTTTCACCCTGATAGCAAAGAATATTCTTTCTTTTCACATGTGCATCACTCATATTCTCGTTTAGATTATTTCATAGTAAGCAATTCATTGATGGCAAACAGTTCAGACACTGAGATACACCCTATTGCTGTCAGCGATCATGCACCAGTCACTGTAAATTTAGATTATAAAAAAACAAAAACAAAAAATATTAATTGGAGATTAAATACATCACTGCTTCAAGAAGAAGAATTTTTGCAATATTTTAAAAAAGAATGGGCATCGTATTTGGAGTTTAATGACTTGCCAGTAACTTCAGCATGTACACTTTGGGAGGCTGGGAAAACAGTCATGAGAGGTAAAATAATACTGTATCCTATTCAACAAATAAAAAGAAAAAAGAAAATAAACGTATTGAGGAATTAGAGAAATCCATTAAACTATTAGAATGTCTACAAGGAGAGGAAACATAGCAAAAGCTATGCAAATTAAAATTAGAACTAAATGAATATATTGATAAGAAAAATAAATTTTTGATACAAAGACTTAGATTAGATAATTTTGAATATGGTAATAAATCAGGGAGCTTTTTAGCTAATCAACTCAAATTAAACAAAGAAAAAAACATCTATATATGGTATTAAAGATAAAGATGGAAATATAATTCATGATGAGAGAAAAGTAAACAATGTTTTTAAAGATTTCTATAAAACTCTATACATTCCACAAATAAATCCATCTAATGAGGATATTTTTTTTTCCATTTATAGATGGCCTCCCTTCACACCTTATAGCCATCCTCTCACTCCAATATGTATTTTTATTTTTTTAATTTTATTATTATTATATATATATATATATATATATATATATATATTTTATATATATATTTATTATTTTTTTTTATTATTTTTTTTATTTTTTTATTTTTTTTATAGAGAAAGAAAGAAAAGAGAAAGTGAGACAACAAAACAACAATTATCCACAAAAAGAGCACAAGGCGAACACACCAAACCTCCGTCCACTATCCTGCAAAGCACATGACAGAACACAGCAACGAAACATACAAGCATAAAGACTGATAATATTCATGACCTTGCATTAGATTTCTATATATAAACATACCCATACCTACAAATATATAGACAGTATATATACATATATATTTATATTCATTTATATACCCATCTACATATATCTACATATACATCCCTACATCCATTTGTGTGTGGTTGTGAGCATGCATAAGTGAATAAGGTTCCTCCAATAGAACATTTAGTAGCGATTGTGAAGCATCAGAGATCTGTCCCCCCAAAGCCCGAGACAGACGAAAGGGCGATCAAAGCCCAAGACCCCAGGAAGGACCCCGAGCCCAGAGTCCCCAGGACCACCCGAACAGGACGAGCCACTCGTCCACTCCCCAGATCCGACCAAGGGGAAGAACCGGACGAACCCCACCAGGGACCACACACAAGCCGTTTTCGCATTGGCCAGCCCTCAGTGGCCCGGGGCTCCCCTGGGTGTCTCTGGGCCACCCGCGTTCATTACGCATTTGCCGCAAAGCCGCCTTGAAGTGGGTGGGCAGTTCTCTGGAAGTGGGTGGGGTGGTCTCTTCACGTGGGTGGAGTGTTCGTGTTTTAAGAGAGGAGACTCGGCAAAAAAAGAAATTGTTAGCTGGATATATATATATTAGTGTTTCTGCGTTTAATTTTTGTTAATAACTGATCACAAATCAGCTTATGTTACAACGTAAATAACGCGAAGCGCACACCCATTTCCGCCTTTCAGCGCGACCTGAATGTCATTAAACAGCATTAAACAATAACTAATATTGTCTAACTGTTGCGCGCAGCCAGGGTTTTTAAATATAACGAATAATCTCTAACTTTTACGTGCAGCTAAAATGTCAGGAGGAGTGATTGCTATATGAGCAAGTTGGACACCTGAAAATTCAGTCCGGAGTATAGCTCAAAGCGTAAAGCACTGCTCTTTTGACCGGGAGAAGTGGGTTCGCTTCCCGCCTGGGACAAAGTTATTTTACTTTTTTTCTCTTTATTCACATTTTCTTTTAAATAAAAAGGAGTTTGTTAACCAAACAAACTCCTTTTTATTTAAAAGAAAATGTGAATAAAGAGAAAAAAAAAGTAAAATAACTTTGTCACAGGCTGGAAGCGAACCCACTTCTCCCGGTCAAAAGAGCAGTGCTTTACGCTTTGAGCTATACTCCGGACTGAATTTTCAGGTGTCCAACTTGCTCATATAGCAATCACTCCTCCTGACATTTTAGCTGCACGTAAAAGTTAGAGATTATTCGTTATATTTTAAAACCCTGGCTGCGCGCAACAGTTAGACAATATTAGTTATTGTTTAATGCTGTTTAATGACATTCAGGTCGCGCTGAAAGGCGGAAATGGGTGTGCGCTTCGTGTTATTTACGTTGTAACATAAGCTGATTTGTGATCAGTTATTAACAAAAATTAAACGCAGAAACACTAATTCAGCTAACAATTGTTTTAGGGGTTTCTCGTTTCTGTAGTTAAATTTGAATGAAATTCAACCCTCGCGCTGAGGTTGTTTGAATGAGTCCCGCCCCTGCTGCAAACAACGAATCAAATGAGAGCTGAAACTAGCCCTGTCGGGCTCGGCCCGATAAGAACCACGGTGAAGATGGTTCCAGAACGAGGGTGGATCCCGGGCGGAAAAGGTAAATGCGAAGACGCCGAACCCGGGTTAGAAGCTGGGAGAGCCGGGGAAGGCCGGCCAATGCGAAAACGGCTACAATGACCCCCCGGGGTCAACAGCGACAAATACACAGGCCCCCGCCAGAGCCCGCTGCACCGACGTAGCCCCAGGGCCGGTCACCGATGCTCGGGCACCGGGGACGCCCACCCCTCAGGCCCAGACCCGACAGGACCAGAGGACCCGAGCCCCACCAGGCAGCCACCAGGCCGAGCCGACCAACGCCCAAGCGCCCAGCCCCAGATAGTGAGGGTCCCAAGCACGCCCGCAGGCAGAGGAACACCCACCAGGGGGCCACGTGGCAAGAGCGCGACACTAGGTAGCCTCAGAAGTATCAGAGAGGGGGCAGTCCAAGTCCCAGCCTGACACTTAAACATTCATACACAGACACACTCATTCAGACCCACCCTCATCCTCACCCTCAGTCATAGAAAGACAAACAATAACGACACGCTCCATTCATAATCCCGAAGCACACTCTATACCCCCCAGGTCCAAGACATGTACCTGCTCCCTACATGGGGCAGCCCACATCCAAACCCAGGAGGTAGGCCCATTCATTCTGGGGTGGAGAGTAGCAGACATCCAAGATCCGGCCCACCCCGCGCCCCGCCGACAGGACAGGACAGGACACCCGAGCCCAAGCAGCCCCAGGGGGAGCGCACTGCCAGTCCCGCCCACGGCAAACCCGCAGGCCCCGAACCCCCCCACACCCCAGCACAACCCCTGACGGCCCACCCCCAGAATGTCC
Organism: Garcialebias charrua; assembly: GCA_038048925.1. Lineage (NCBI taxonomy): Eukaryota > Metazoa > Chordata > Actinopteri > Cyprinodontiformes > Rivulidae > Garcialebias > Garcialebias charrua. The sequence goes on along the minus strand of JBBPBX010061696.1, from coordinate 42 downwards.
GCCAGGCAACCAGGGGGGTAAGAGAAAAATAAATAAATAATA
>JBBPBX010061694.1:0-19008 GCA_038048925.1 Garcialebias charrua | reverse complement strand
TAGGAAAAATCCCACACATGTATGGAGAGAACATGCAAACTCCACCCAGAAGGGTCCTGGGCTGGGATTTGAACCAGCGACCTTCTCGCTGAGATGCAACAGCTCTACCGACAGTGCCACTGTGTCGCTGCAACTCAATTCAATTCAGTTTATTTCTACAGCGCCGCCGCCAAGTCACAACAGAAGTCGTCTCAGGACACTGAACAGAAACATTCACATATAAATGCAGTTACTAAAAGTTATTTATCTGAGGAAGTCAGTACCTCACTCATATTTCAAGTTATCCAGTTAACAAGACAAACAGACGGAGGGTAGTTTCCCCACAATAAGAAGCATCTAGAGGGTAGCACTTGACTGCAGATCAAGTGGTCCCTGGTTCAAATCTGTGAGACAAGCAACCACTTCATGTATGTGGAGAAGGATTCTGATTTTTTATGTGCGTCCTGACTCCTGAGATCATCAGACCTGGAGCGTCAACACAGCTGAGCTGGTGAAGAGCCAGCGGAGCGTCCTTCCAGTGTTCAGTCAGGAGCCTCCTGGGTGTGTGGTGGGGTTCTCCAGCTGCATGGTGTCACAGCAGGGGGTGCTGCAGGGAGGTCATGACATTTAGATGCTGTACGGTTTCAAAGAGGGGTGCCCAGATTTGAACCAGGGACCTCTTGACCTGCAGTCAAATGCTCTACCACTGAGCTGCACCCCATTCAACACTCAGCTAAAAGGAAATTCTTTTGACTTCACTAAAAACTATATTTGTGTTGCCAAATTATTGCGGATGATAAATGAGCTCAGCTGTAAATGAAAACTTATCATGCAACTAAACAAGGAGAGGACGTAACGCTGGGATCAAATATTGTGTCAGTGGTTGCTTTAGAGCTGAAATGAACAAATTACTCGTTTATTTCCAGTGTGTGTCAGTATAAATACTGTACACAGAAAAGAAGGAAACGAAATGCCAAAGACAGCCACTCCGCGTCCAAAGTGTATTTTAAATAACTCAAAAGAGTAGGAACCAGTCTGTAAAGGGATTTCAGAGAATTAACGGTTGTGCCAACGACGTGAAGCGGAGGTTTTGCTGCAAAGCTGATCTGGCATATGTGTGTTTTTATTTTTTTTGTGTGTGTACGGTATTTGACATGATTCAGAAACAGATTTTTGTGGACAACCGTCTTGACTAAGTGGGTGGACTGTGGCGTATGTGGCACACGTCTAAAGATCAAAGTTGGAAATTAAAATCTAAAGGAAAAGCTCTGCCAGCTTTAAAAATAACTGAAAACCTTCTCCATCCTAAACTTCTCTTACAACTCGTTCAAGCATTTTGTTTGTTCTTTGTTCGAGTTTTCAAAGTTCTGCACAGTGAGGTCGTTTATCATCTGTTACCTTTTCCTTTGCATTTTTTCGATTATTAAAACACAAATAAATATGATTTTCTGTTAATTAAAAACAATTACACTGTTGCTCCGTACAGGTGGGGGTGTAGCTCAGTGGCAGAGCATTTGGCTTAGGGGTGCAAATCTCTCAGTGTCTGGAGAATCGATTCGATTCCGATTTTTGATGCACCGTTTCAATAAAAAAATCGATTTTCGATTCTAAAACGATTTTCATTCCAGGATCGATTTTCGATTCTGAATCGATTTTCGAATCTGAAACGATTTTCGATTCTGAAACAATTTTCAATTGAAATCATGAAAAGATTAAACAATAATGTAAACAAATAAAACATTTATTTAAAACAATAATGTATGCTTGTAGCAAACATTAATAATGTCAAATAATACAGTATAAATACAGCAGATGGGTATATGAATAGAATGCAGCAGCTTTAATCGGGTCCCGGAGGTCACTGGTGCCTATATCCAGCAGTCACTGTGCGAGAGGCAGGGGACACCCTGGACATGTCTCCAGTCCATCACAAATAATTCAAAATACAAACGTAAACAAAGATTTCAGCCTACTGTATTGCATAAACATTTAACTCAAAATAAAATAGACTTCAAAATCATATTCATCCATGTTTCACATGTGTATGGATGGATTTTGTTTAAAAGATTTGTTTGGTAAATCTTTTCAACAAAAGCCATCTATCCATCATCTTTACCCGCTTTATCCTTATCGGGTCCTGGAGGTCACTGGTTCGGGTCAGATTTCTTCTTCTTTCTACCACCATTCATTTTATGTATTCTTTCATATACTATATGAGATATGGTTTTATTTTCTTTATCTTTTGGGTTTTATTGTAATTTTTTTTAATTTATCGATTTTGGGGCTTTTAGAATCGATTCTGAATCGCCAGGACTAAGAATCTAGATTATTTAAAAAATAATAATAATAATTTCCTGCACCCCTAATTTGACTGCAGATCAACAGGTCCCCGGTTCAAATCTGGGTTTATTAAGGACAGTGTCAGTGTGTGACACTCTGTTCATATCTTTGATTTACTGCGACATCTTGAAAGCTCCCACTGGCTTCATGAGTGTACATCATAATTTAATCAGGGTTCGCTGTAAGACTCTTTGCTTGTACGATAATTTAAAAGTTTTTTAAACCCCTCAAAGAGTGGTTCCTACTCTTTTGACTCTAACTGGCAGCACAGATCAATCTGTCTTTATGCTCCTACTGTCCATTCATAAATCACTGATGCAGCCGTGCACGCCTCGCTCAGACGTGCGCTTTCAGAAACAAAGCAGGAAGATCAGAACCAAAAGAAGCGAGAAGCAGAACTCAGCTGGGTTGAAGTAGAGCATGACGCTGTTGGACTTCTCGTGTCAATTACAAAGCAAAATGAAATAACGCACTTTAGCGATCCTCTTTGTGATTAACTTTTTTTTAACTACCGTATTTTTCAGACTATAAGGTGCACTAAGTGAAACAAAACAGTCAGATGAGTCTTTATTCAACTCATTCACATTCGCTACCACAGCTCACTATGTAAAGCGGAGCTGCTATCTAGGGCAGGGGGGTTAGGGTCCTTGCTCAAGGGTCTGGAGTGGGGCAAATGAGGGTGGAGACAGGTGTGACTAATTCACCTATCCCACCCACATTTTGATGTTGTCAGTACCAGGAGTTGAACTAGTGACCTTTCAATTACAGGTCTACCTTCTCTAACCTCTGCACCACCACTCCCCGAAAAACAATACACATTTTTGAGCATCGTGCACCACATAAAATCTGTTTGAGGTCTATAAGCACAACCAGAACTAATACATAAGGCTCAGTGTCGATTTTTGAAAAAATTAAAAGATTTTAAGTGCTGTGCCTTATAGTCTGAAAAATACAGTAACTACAAAGTTGCTGTTCCTCATCGTCCATATTCCCTCAGTAATAAATCTGTTTCGTGTTCGCGGGCGGGGGCACACTAATGTCTTCACTTCATCACATTACGGAGCTGCGGCACCACATTTTACTTCCCTCACGTCAAACGGTCCAGCTCTGCTTCTACTGAGCTCCGCAGCCCAGATGGATCAGGGTTGGACTGTTTCTGACCCACCTGGGCCACATTCGAACCACAAAAACACACATTTTCTGAACGGGTGTCCAGAAAACATCTTTAGATAAAGTGTGGCATTTAGGTTCCTTTTTTTTCTATGTAGTTTGACATTTGAAGGAAAAATGAAGAAATTACTTTCCCATATTTTATAAACCTGAGCTAATTAAAGGGGGCACCCAGATTTGAACTGGGGACCATTTGATCTGCAGTCAAGCGCTGTACCACTGAGCCATACCCCCTGCCTTTGGTGGAGCAAAGAAATCACAGATGCATGTTGTCAAGTTCTAATTTGTGATTTGTTCTGGAAAAATGAGTCACAATGAGGAATTTTCAATATTGACTTATTTTCAAATTCTTCATTCCAAAAGCTTCAGAAATGATCTGAAGTTTGTTTTTGAGTAATTTCCCACCTGGCAACAAACTAGTTGTTTACAAGTGATGTCATCAGGGATTCCAGCCCTATATTTAAACAGGGAAATCCTCCAAGCTTCACAAAGATGAAGAATAGTACACGAAGGGATTCCCCTGCGCTACAGAAACTGGTAGGAAAAAAGAGCCCATTTCAAAGAAAAATAAAATAATTAGAGTTAAAAAGATTATTTCTGTTAGAAAAGTTTGATTCAAGAAAAAGATTATGAAGCTCATTTGGTTTTTAGTTACTGGTGTGACTACGGTAGTTTTCTGCAGAATGAACTTTCTGTTCTGGCTTCTGAAGGAGGCAGTCGCCTTTCTCCTTTCTCTCCCTCTCCTCCCCCGTCCTCCCCCCCCCTGCTGCTGCTGCTTTTTGTCTTGTCTGCAGCTTCTCATGAAAGCACCTCGAACGAAGATTAAGATGAATTGGGTGGTATGGGAATTCAACTCTACTGAAAGATTTCAACAAAAGGCAAGGCACGGGGGAGCTGGCCCATCCCCACAGACGAAACAAGAGGATACGCCATGGATTCGATGGAATGGTGACGTCTCGCTCTCTGTGTGCTCTGAGGGAATGTGAAGAATCTGGATTAAATTGGATTACGATGGCAGCGCTTTGCTTTTTTTTGGCGTTTTGTGGAGCACTGGCCTATCGGCAAATGAGGGAGAGTTTCAGCAGGACCTAATGCTGGAGCACCCGATCTGATCTGCGCCGTGACCTCGGAAATCAGCTGTTTACGAGCTAATCCGGAAGGTGAACACGATCTCTGAGGATCGCAGATCATCCGCTCGGATTGGGACTCTGGACGCTGGTGGTCAACATCTAAGGGCCACAGCTTGGATCAGAGGAAAAAGTCCCGAATTGGACCATATCAGAGTTGCCCAGCAGGACTCAAGGCTGAAGGAATTATACTGTCTGCCTGAAGTGAAAAATATTTGTAATCCTTATCTGACTTTACCCTAAACAGCCTTGGAAAAAGGCTGGATGTCAAATTTCTCCTGAGACGTGTTTTCTGAGGCAAACAGCTGCACCTACCGCTACCCCCCCCCCCCCGGAGAACTTTTCTATGAGCGTTATCGGAGGCCGGCTGGTTTCATCTCAGAACTGTTTGCTATCTGGAATGTCTCATGGACAGAAATCTCACTGCCTCAGTCTCAAAATGCAACATGTGATTGTCTTAAATGTGCTTCTGGTATAGTTTTTTCTGTCTCATATGGTGTCATGAAAGACAAAATGTGATACATCTTTTTTTAATACCAACGCTGTGACCCTCATGGTTCTTTCCTTGTTTTCACACCTTTGACCTTCATCCCGATACGGATGGGAGAGGCCACGCTGAAGAACATAATGTGATATGATGTCTCATGTGGTCTGATAGCAGCAGCTTCACACACTCGCCCCCTTCAGGATGACTGTGCGTACATATTCACGCTGTACTGGTGAAAACTTGTGCAATGTTAATAAAAGTACTCTGACTCTGACTGACTGACTGACTTTCTAACAAGTATGACTAACTCTAATTCAGCAATTTTCCTTTGTTCTCTGACGACTGCAGCAATGTACAATCATACACAGAGGAAGTATTTACAGTATGCAGGTGTGTTGATTAGAAACTGGACGCAGGTGTATGTCAGAAACAGGAAGTGCACCTAACCAAACACCGTAAAGGAAACCAGGTACAAAATGACAACACTTCAAACTTACAAAACACCAAAAAACAAACAAACAAGAAACCTTAAAAAAATCTCAACAATTTTTCACTACAATTGACCTGATTTGTTCATACTATTCTCTCTTTTACATCCCAGCCAAAATAAATACTGTACAATTTAATCATATTTTCATCAGACTGAGTCCAAGGAAGGATCTTTGTGTCATTTCTTTGGTGGGGGGTGGACTCATTGATCTGCACGGCCTGACTTTACAGATTATTTTTTGTTTAGTTGAGCTTATTAGTGATGGTAGTGAACTGTAAAAAGTGAATAATGACGGTGACTGGTTGTAAAAAGATGTGATGCAGATGTGCACCCTATACATCATCAATACAAAGGCCTTTAATTTAACCTCTAAAATTATGACGAGCGTTAATGACGTCACCCGGACTTTTTGTCCTTCCACAGAAATCTGTTGCTTCCAGTAAACAGACGGAGGATTTGAAAAGTTGAAGTGCAGCAAAATGCTCCGCCGCTGAGCTTTTCCTCTCCATGTTTCCATTTTTACATTAGAGCGACTGGATGTGGGCGTGACTAATGAATGGATAAAGAGGTAAAGAAGGTGCATCATGGGAGAACGCGCACTCTAACGGACACTAATGAATGCGCAAACCCAATCGTGCAGAATTAACTGTTTATTTGGGCTTTTGGTAGCTGATTTCATTGCTATCATTTAAGAACAGGATTGATTATAAAATGCATTTTATCAGCCTGTTTATATGTTTACTTTGTGACTTCAGTTCGTGGAGGAACATTCACGCATTTTATCTGACTTCGTTGCAAGATTAAAGTATTCAGGCCGTGTGTGGAAACGGTTAAGTCCTTTATTTCAGAAGAAGTTGGAAATAATGAGATCTTAATGATGTTTGTCTGCAGCATGAAGCAATTTAATAAATGGGGGGTGCTGCATGCACTTGCTCATTATCATACCCAAACAAGTGGCATGGACGTTCAGAGGCTCACGAGCGAGCAAACATTCGGGCTGTCAAACATTTGCGGCTCAAAGAGAAGTTGCTTTTGTTGCTCGGGCAATCTGTTGGCTCAGATCACAGATAAAGCTCGCAGCGTGCACTAAAGCGTGCGGTCGAGTTCTGCGTCTTTTTAAACCCAGCAGCGTCCCCGTCGCATGTGTGAGGTCACGCTTCGTCGTTAAAAAGTCTCATTTAGCTTTGGATTAGATTCTCATCTGCAATTAGTGTGGAGCAGATGAGGAAATCTGAGGTGGAAGGACAGGCGAGGCAACCTTGAGAAAAAAAACATCGGTGTCGATTCTGCAGAATGATTTAGAACTCAGAGGACGGGATGTGAATGACTCTCAGCTACTACCACATTAACGTTTAGCTAAATGTTGGCTGTTACAGCCATTTTTGTGTAAACTTATGCTGATTGACTGTGTCAGCCATCTTAAATTGTATGAGCTCCAAAAGTTAATCAGCAGTATCTAAAAAGCTAAGTCTGGTCCTCTGGACATTCAAAAAACAAAACAAAGCAAAAAAATTGTAGAAACGTTTTGTCTTTCGTCCGAAAGACTTCCTCAGTCTGAGATGCTGTATTCAGCTCATTAATCAGTAATCAGCAGTAGATGTGCACCCAGGCAGTTTTATTAAGGTCTGTGGAGCGGTTTATGAGATGATTTGCTAACAGGCAGACAGAGTTGACTCCAAATACCATACTTTTCGTACTATAAGGCGCACCTAAAATCCTTGAATTTTCTCAAAAATCGACACTTAGCTTTATAATCCAGTGAACCTTATGTATTAATTCTGATTGTGCTTACTGACCTCAAACTTGTTGTATAATACATTATTTGTGCCACACTTAATTTATGGTGTTAGCGTTTGGGGTACGGCGTGTAAATCAATTACAATGCCTATTTTTATATTGCAGAAAAGAGCTGTTAGAATTATCACCAGAAATAATTTTCATCATCCTTCAAGCATTTTGTTTTATCAAATGAAACTGTTGAAGTTTTATGATTTAGTTGATTATAATATTTTGTTAGTTTTGTATAAAGCTCAAACTAATGCACTTCCTTCTAATATTCAGAAGTATTTTGTCAGAAGAACGAGTAATTACAATCTTAAGGGGACAAATGTATTCGTGAAGCCACATTTTAGGACTAGTTCGAGGGGAAGATCTACCATAGTTCAAGGAATTGGGTTATGGAATGAATTGGAATCTGATATTAAAGTTGTCCAATCAATGGTTGTATTCAAAAGAATGATTAAGTTTAAACGGTTAAAAACATATATTTAAATGAGTTGAAATTTAGTAGTTTGTGTAAGACACAGATGGTAGAAATTAGTAATTAAAAATTAAGTTGTTCACTATTTTGGAAATTATATGAGTTGTTTGTATGAATTGTTTATTGGAGAATAAGGGGCAGAAAAAAAAAGATTTTTTCTTCTGCCGCCTTTCATTTTATATGTCTTTTTTTCTCTTATTGTATGTACTATTGTTGTGTGTTTTAATCATAAAATGAATAAATGAAATGAATGAATGAAATGAAACCGATTTTATGTTGTGCAGGGCGCTAAAAAAAAACAATCAAAATGAACTTATTTTGCATATTGCGCCTTATATTCCGTTGCTTTATAGTCCGAAGAATACGGTACTTAATGGAAAAGCTTTCATCACAAATATTGCACAATCTGTTTATACTCATAATATGTGTTTGAATATGTCTCAGCTACTACTGCAGCAAGTTGTAGGCCACTATCTGCACAATTATCTGAAAATGACATTTTTGTGTTTCTTTTTAATCAGTTGTCTGTGGCAGCCATCTTGAATTGGGTTAACACAAAAAAACTATAGATGCTTATCCTGTGATTAATTCCTACAAGTTTCAATGAATCTAAAAAAAGCTAAGTCTGGTCCTCTGGACATAAAAAAAAAAAAAATAATAATAATAATAAATTTAAAAAAAACAAAGCAAAACAAAAAAGTAGAAATGTTTCGTCTTTCGTCCGAAAGACGTCCTCAGTCTGAGATGCTGTATTCAGCTCAGTCTTATAAATTGCACCCTCTTTTTCAATAAAGATCATGGGGTTCATGCTGGCAGCACGGTGGCGCAGTTGGTAGAGCTGCTGCCTCTCAGCGAGCAGGTTGCTGGTTCAGATCCCAGTCTAGGGCCTTTCTGGGTGGAGTTTGCATGTTCTCTCTGTGCATACCTGGGTTTTCTCCGGGTACTCTGGTTTCTTCCCACACACCAAAAGACTAAATTGTCCCTAAGAGTGAGAGAGAGAGAGAATGGTTGTTTGTCTCATGTGTCCCTGTGATGGACTGGAGACCTGTCCAGGGTGTCCCCTGTGTCTCACATAGTGATGGCTGGATATGAGTACCAGTGACCCCCTCATGACCTGAAAAGGAAGAAGCAGGTAAAGATAATGGATGGATGGACTCATTTACAAGAGGGATGTGTTTTAAACAAAATTAAATCTATATTTTTAGTTTTCTACATTTGCCTTATACAGCAGTCTGTCTGTTTTGCTATTTTGACTTTTTTTTTTACTTGTTAAAAAAATTCTGTATTCCTCTCTTGTGATTGTCTATTGTTGTCATCACTCTTTATTAAAATCAGGTCTCTCTTGTAAATGAGTCCTCGAGGCTCAATGGGATTAACCTGCCTAAATAAAGGTTGAATGAATGAATTTTGTTAACAGACAAACACGTAGACATGGGGGGAAAACATAGTCTGCATCGTGAGCATGCATCAAGAGATTATCGCCTGCCTTCTCATTTCAATTACCGGCAATAATGAATTAAAGATAAAATATGTAACGGGGTTAAAGGGCATTGATAAAACTGAACATGCTGCTGGCTCCTTCCTGTTTGAGTCAGACTGAAAGTGACTCAGAGTTCCAGGTTTCCTGTTGTTTCCTGAGGCACGCATGAACTTGTGTGTGTGTTTCTAGAGCACCTTTGCTGTCAGCGACAGGTTTGGAGGGACGAGGGGGATGTGTGTGTGTGCGTGCGTGCGTGCGTGCGTGCGTGTGTGTGTGTGTGTGTGTGTGTGTGTGTGTGTGTGTGAGAGAGAGCGCTCACAGATTACTGTATATACAGTACGTGTGTTTTTCTTGTTCTCGTTCTCCAGGGAACTACAGTGTGTATGTAATTATTTGAAAGATAGAAAACCGTTTGTACAAATTAGTGATATACGATCAAACCTCTGCAAGATCACATGTGGAGTCCCACAAGGCTCAATACTTGGACCAAAGTTGTTTATTTTGTATGTGAATGATCTGGTGAAGGTGTCTGGAGTTCTAAAATGTGTTCTCTTTGCTGACAATACTACTTTTTTTAATTTTGGTAGTGATTTGAATCAAATGTCTGAGTTGTTAAAAATGGAGTTTGTTAAATTACAAACTTGGTTTAAATTAAACAAACTATCATTAAACTATCTCTCTGGCCGCACCCAGTTCATCCAACTAAAATCATTCAGATCCCATTGCTCTCCTGTGACTTCAGGTGTGCCCCAAGGCTCTGTCCTGGGGCCTCTTCTTTTCATCATCTACCTTCTCCCCCTTGGCCATATCTTCCGTAAATTTAACATCCATTTCCATTGTTTTGCTGATGACACCCAGCTCTTTTTATCCACTGCACCTGACTCTTCACTGCCTCCCTCCTCCCTCACTTCCTGCTTAGCTGAAATTAAATCCTGGTTCACGTCTAACTTCCTGAAATTAAACAGTGATAAAACAGAGTTCTTACTCATTGGTACTAAATCCACCTTATCTAAAGTTAACAGTTTTTCCCTCAACATTGACAACTCCTTGGTTTCTCCCTCCCCTCACGTTAAGAGTCTGGGTGTCATTCTTGATAGCACTCTCTCTTTTCACTCTCACATCAATAGTATCACCCGGTCTGCTTATTTCCACCTTCGAAACATCAACCGTCTCCGTCCATCCCTCTCTCTGCACTCTGCTTCCATCCTGGTCCACAGTCTGGTCACTTCTCGAATTGATTACTGTAACTCTCTCCTTTTTGGTCTGCCTCACAAATTAACCCGTAAGCTTCAATTGGTTCAAAACTCAGCTGCCCGCATTGTTACCAAAACCCCCTCATTCCACCACATCACCCCAGTTTTGCAGCAACTCCACTGGCTTCCAGTCACATTCAGAATTCAATTTAAAATCCTGTTATACACTTTCAAGGCTATTCATAGCCTCGCCCCTCCTTACCTGTCTGATCTCCTGCACATTACCACCCATTCACGCTCCCTTCGTTCTTCCTCTTCCATCCACCTTAACGTGCCTCTTGTCCGCCTCCGCACCATGGGACACAGAGCCTTTTCTCACTCTGCTCCCCAACTCTGGAACGCTCTTCCCCCAGACATCCGTAACATTGACTGCCTTCTGACCTTCAAATCAAAACTCAAAACTCATCTGTTCAAGTTAGCCTTCTCACTTTAATTTTTCTTTTTTATGTAGTTATTTTATATATTTTCTTTTTTTGTGTTTTTTTAATTGATTTTAATTTTTCTTTTTACCGGTATATAGTTATTTTATACTGTTTTTATTGTGTTTTTAATGCTGTGAAGTGTCCTTGAGTGTTTTGAAAGGTGCTACCAAATAAAATGCATCATTATTAATATTATTAAACCTAGATAAAATAAATTATATGTTATTCAGTAATAAAAAGAAAATTATGGATTTTTCTTTTTAAATTGATGGTGTTGAAGTTAGCAGAGTAAGTGAGGTGAAGTTTCTGGGCGTGGTTATTGACGACAAACTGTCGTGGAAACAGCATATTAATTTGGTTAAACTTAAGATATCTAGATCTACTGCAGTGCTGTACAAAGTAAAATATTTGTTGAATGATAAAGCTCTGTATCTGTTATATAATGCAATTTTTGTTCCACATTTAATTTATTGTGTGGAAGTTTGGGGAAAGGCGTGTAAAACTATAACGAAGCCTATTTTTATTTTACAAAAAAGAGCTGTGAGAATTATTACAAGAAAGCCTTACTGTCATCCATTATTTAAACAACTTAAGTTGCTGAAGTTTTATGATTTAGGGGACTATAATATTATGTTGGTAATGTATAGAGCCCATAATAATATACTGCCTTCTAATGTTCAAATGGATTTTGTAAAGAGGACGAGCTGTTATAGTCAAGGGAACTGAGATTTTTGTAAAACCTCGGTATAGAACTACGGTAGTTTAAAGGGACGGTCTGTTTCAATACAGGGAGTTGATTTGTGGAATGGTTTAGCAAATGAAGTTAAATCTGCAAAATCAGTGCTTGTGTTTAAAAAAATGATCAAAATTGTTAACAAAATACTAAAAATTTCTATATAATTGTTTATTGTACTAGAAATTTTAGATTTGTAATGAGTTACTCTTTTGGTTCGATTGCTCATTGACGAGTATTGTTTGAGTGAATTGTTTGTATTGATTTTGTTTTGGGAAAAAAGGGGCAGGTAGTATAATAAGATTTCTTCTTCTTCCTGCCACCTTTCATTTTACGTTCTTTTTTCCTTTTAAAATTACATGTGAAAAGGTTTTTCTTTTAACTCAATGTAAAATGAATAAAATAAAACAAAAAGTGGCCACTCTTTCATTCCGGCGCGTTCGCTCGTCTTGACAGATGTGTTCCTGAGGCGACCGCTGTGGCTAAATATCGCACACCTGGATGCTCCGCTCCCCCTCATCCCGTTTCCTCTATAAGACCCTATTACCATGCTAATAATAATTGCACAAATCACGCAACGCTGTCACCTTGATGAGTCTTCATCGTGACAGCTGTATTACATCTGCAGCTCGCTGGAGCAGTTCCCCCTGAAATCACTTTTTTAGATCAATTCCATTCAGAAATACTTTATAAATCACAAAGGGAAATTAATTGTTGTTGTAGCTCATCGTCCTGATCTCATTAGAGTTGTTATAGATTAGTTATTATTTTGCTGATGGCTTAGGGCATGATGGATCTCTTGTATCAGTCCGTCCCGCAGCGGATCAGAAGAAATTGGTTGTAGATGTTAATCTGTCCACCCAGCAGGCCTCTCGGTCCTCTTGGGCAGCAGGACCGCCTGAATGTCGGTCAGAACTTCTCCCCGAGCGATGGCTGTTGCTCCCAGCAGCCTGTCAGGCCCCTCGTCGCCGCAGACTTAACTGCAGGTGCAGGGGGACGATCCCGGTCCTCCAGCTGTCACGAGCCGCGCTACCTGCAAGATCTCTGCAGCCAGGCACTCGAGCACCACCTCCAGGTAGACGGGAATGCATCCACGGCACCTCCTTTTCAACTCATTTGGGATTTGGGCTGTAGTTGATTTTTTTTTTTTTTAGCTTTTGAGATAATCAGCTGCTCTCGGTTGTTTTAAAAAAAGACACCTTTTAACCGTTTGTCCACAAGTGTTTAAAAAACAAGACGAATGGAATCATTGAAAGGTTTGTCAATGTATAGGCACAAATGGGAAAAGGAAATACTATTTGTTTTTATACATTTTTATCTTTTGTTAAAAATAACTGTAGATGATAATGCCTGTCTGTATTTTGCATTAGTAAATATATCTTTAACTGACAGGTTTTACTGAAACTTGCACAAAGTAATCATTGGATGCACCTCTACACCACAGCGACCTTCACATGGCTGCATCTTCGGCCGTTGTTTAGCATACGGTTCGTTTATTTGTTAGTAAATCCAGCATCAGGATAAATGAGGCTGAAATGTATAGGCGTGCTGCGTTCAGTGTCCTCGGCTGTGTGTCAGTCATCGTCTTTGGTAACCCACTTATGCAGCTGGATTTGCATTGAGTTTATCGAAGCGAAAGATTTAAATGGCATCGGTCTTTCTATTAAAGTGAAGCAAAGCGTCTGACACACAGGGAGGAGCAGCTTTCCCCCTCGAACTGTGTGGACGTGTGCAGGAGCAGGAGGGACTTCTTTGCCGTGCTTTGTGTGTGCATCAGCTGCAGCCTCCGTCTGCACCATGGGGCTGTTCTACTGTTCAGCTGTGTGAAACACTGATCGATACAAAAATCAGAAAGGTGATCAGGACGGCACGCTTCAAGCACGCTTGCAGTTCAATGTTAGCAAGAAGAGTGAACAAAAGCTAAAAAATCTTATCTTTGATTAAATGTATACAGTATAGAAAACCAAAATATCCCTTCTTCCTTGATTATTTGGAGCCGTCATTCTTCCACAAAAAGACAAACTAAATTCAACTTCACTAAAAATACTGTGATGCACACATATGTAAGATACTCCATTGTAACACGTTACAGAAGGAAACATTCATGCATGTACACAAACACAACATGCACGACACCCACAGTATAATGAGGCAGAATTGTGGAGTGCATGAATGGAGCTGCCTGTTTGAGCCCATGGCACCGAGCGCTGTGCAAACACAGAGCGCTCACGCAACTTCCCATTCACAGCCCGGCGCCATGAGGCCAGAACATGGAGCACAGTGCTGTAGTGTGATACATGAGAGGAGACCCCTCATCCATCACCAATACACCCCCTGAGGTCCACCCACCCCCACAACCCAGTCTCATCCTTTCTCTAACCTCCCTCGTTCTAATCCCTCTGATGCTCTCCTCTCCCATCCCCCTCTTCAAAACCTCCACTTCCTCCTCTTCCTCATCCATCGGTGACCGTTAGGACCGACTCTAGCTCTTCACATGAGATCAGCTGTAAAACTGGAGTCTCATTTTATTCCAGGAGAGCTGGAGGCCACATCAACCTTGTATGATGCCTAAGGAGTGTTCATCATCTCAAACCTGAGCTTCTGATGAAGAGCAGGGGGTCTGCAACCTTTACGGTCAAAAGAGACATTTTTTACCTTTGTTCACTACATTAAAAGTGTCCAGAGCCGCAACAACCTGCTACAACTGTGGTTATCAACTGGTGGCCCATGGGCCGCTTTGGGTTTGCCAGTGGGGCTTTTGTGGCCAGTAAGGGTCACATTATAAACCAAAATCTATCTAATGAATTTTAATATTTATTAAAGAAAAAGACCAGATTATTGTAAAGGGGGGAATTTTTTCAGTTTTTACTATTTGTTTTAAAATAAAATCAAATACAGGTAGTCCCCGGGTTACGACGGTCTTGAGTTACGACGTTTCGCGGTTACGAACGCCTCCCATTGAAAAACGTTGTTTCAAGTTACGTGGTTTATGCGCCTTTACACCAGAAAATACAGTACCGAAACGAAACTTACAGTAGGGAGGAGGGGGAAGCTTGAGTGCTGGAAACTTACAGGAGACATCAGGCAGACCGGAGCAGAGGAGGTCAGGAGGGGCTAATATGCTAAATGTGCTAACTCTGGACCGCTGGACTGCACGTGGAAATACAGGAGACTTTATTGTCAGCTGAGCAACGAGCTAACATGCTAGCAACGAGCTAGCATGCTAACAGACGTTGCTGTAAGCGCTGTTGACCGTGTGAAGCCGCAGGAGCTCAGAGGTGCACGAGCTAACATGCTAATAGACGGAGGAAGAATTGACCAGCTCCCAGTAAGAAATTAACTATTTTTGTCCTTCATTATGGCTCCAAATGTGTTTTTTGATAAATATGTAGGGTAATGTGTTAAGTGCTTGGTAAAAAAAACAGTATCAGGGGCCGTTTGGACGTATTTTCCGAGTTACAACGATTTCCATGTTACGAACGGGTGTAGGAACGGAACTCCGTCGTAAGTCGGGGACCACCTGTATGTAAACTATGCAGACAGCTCTTCATATAAAGAAATAAAGCATCAAGTTAAAGTATGTTTTACTCCTTGTAAGTGTTCACATATTTGCAAAAGAAATGACATCAAATCTTTTTGAAGTCATCCTGTTTTGTTGTTTGTATAACCAATAAAATTCAGTTTTATTTCAGTTTTGGTCAAAGCTTGAAAGAGCCACTAAAGAGAGACCAAAGAGCCACATGTGGCTCCAGAGCTGCAGGTTGCAGACCCCAGCTTTAGAGTCACAAGTGATCTTGTAAAGCACAAAACACTGTGTGAAGTGTCTTCTGCTGCAGCTGAAGCTTCTTTTTCTTTTTCATGTTTCATATTTTGGCTTCAACATCTGCAGATTGTTCATCAAGAATGTGGTGAGCAGAAGAGCGTTCCAGCTGTTCCAACGCCAGACGCCTCCTGAAGCTGTTTACATAAAACTCCAAGGGCTCCTTTTGCATGTTCTTGTGCCTGACTGGAAGGTGCATGTAATGTTATGGGTGTCCATGGCAATCATTTGGAAAACAAACATAATTTAAAAAAGATGATAGCTGCTTAAAGCAGCTTGGGTTGTTTTCATTGTGGCCTAACTTTAGACTTCTGCATAGGGACAGAAATGTGTCCACTCAGAGATAAAATACAGAAGCTGATGTGTTTTTAAATGTTTCTTCAACCCTCAGCAGTTATAGCGTAAGAAAACTTAGACCTCAAGCTTTAAACTGGTGTGGAGGTTGTATCCAACCCTCAGGGCCTTCTTCGCCATCAGTGAAGGCCCAAGATTTTAGCACGTGAAATGTTACATTCAATTTTTCATCCCATATTTATTTTATTTCAAATGTACATTTTACGTAATTTTTCTTATCTTTTGTTCATTTCTCCTATTTTCTGTCAACTACTTTTGCAGTTGAGCAAGAAACCGTTTTTAATTTATATTAAAAAAAATACAGTTATGCAATCAGAATCTTTTAAATCTGAAATAATAATAATAATAATCTTTATTTGTATAGCACCTTCCTACAATGCCTTGCATTGACCAAAGTGCTTAACAGGATAGAAAATATAAAATCAGGTAGAAGAAATGTTTGAATGAGCTTTGTCACTGGTTAGGACTTCACTGTCAGGGGAGAAGGCCCAGCTCAGTCAGAGGCTCTGCAGGATGAGTTTATTTAATAAATGAAAGTTAAGCAATCAGAATGTTGATGTAGAGCAGGTACGACCAAAACACGAAGCAACGCGACTTCAGGAATCCACTTTTTGTGACGCATTCAATCTGTAAATTCGCAAAGATTCAGAAAGATAACATTTATTACCTTGCTACAGTAATATTCATTCATTTTTTTCATTCAACCTTTATTTATACAGGCTAGCCTAATATATCCTAGCTGAAGCCCCAGCTGTTATAGTCATAGTTCACCACTGGTGTAACATCTCACAAATGTCACCATCCATCCATCTTGTAAATGAGTCCCCGTGACTCAACGAGGCTAGCCTGTATAAATAAAGGTTGAATGAATCTCCAACCTATAAGGTGGTATCTCACTGGGCTACTACCATATTTTTCAGACTATAAGGTTCAAGCAAAACAAAGTCAGATAAGTCAAACTTTTTTTCAACTCATTCACAATAATCGCATAAAATCGGTTTGAGGTCAGAAAGCACAACCAGAATTAATACATAAGGCTCACTGTCGATTTTTGAGAGAATTAAAGGATTTTAAGTGCGCCTTATAGTTCATAAATTACGGTAGTAAGATTCCCTTGCACAAGTTGCACTGGCGTATCGTACAAATTTTGTACAACAACTTTTCTCTCAAAGCAGTTGCAGACTCGTCATTGGTTGCATTTCTCCCATTCTTCTTCTACAATGGAGGAAAAAACTCAAAATCCCAGAGGAGCTCTGAAGCTGACGGGACCTGCTAACGCCACGGCGAGCTCTGTCAACACGTCTCACCACGCTGATGACAAACAGACGGTGCACGCTGTAAAAATCAATCATAAATCACACGCAGCTCCTCGGGGATGTGAGACAACGCATCAACACTAATGAGTTCCTGATTAACAGCTGCCTCGTTACAGCCGCCCCTTCCCCAACACCTGATATCTCCTGTTAAACAGTTGCTGGTGGGAAATTGCCATTGAAGAGCGCTGCCATTCGAGATCTGTTAAGGGTGTGACAAAGAGTCGATCACTCGAACATCTCTGCTAAAATTAATTAGCATTACATCATGAAATGTGGCTTTTACCCTGCGGCACGCCGCTGCTGAAGTCAGACACGCTGGAGGAGCAACTGCACAGACACACGAGCTAAATGCCACCGCCAGCCACAGTTGGGCTTGTTTACTCCGAACAAGTGAAAACATCACTAAAAGCTGAGGAAGAAGGAGGGTGGACGTTGGACGGATGTATGCACAGAAAATGGACAAAGCAAATCTCGTTGTTTTATTGTGAGAAAGCTGAGTCAGCGTGAATTCAGCTGATTTAGCTTTTAGGAAGCTACTTTTAGCTAGCCTTTTGCAATGCTTGCTACATTTCAGCTGCTTCAGCTAATTTTAGCAGAGACATTGTGCCCTCAGCATTCGGCGAGCATGACTTTTTTCTTGTTTAGTTATCCAACGATATTTGGTCAGGTCATCTTGACAGTTTCTTTTTTTGCTGAGACGTTTCATCCTTCATTCAAAGGACTTCCTCAATCTGAGAGGCCACCAAACAAAACTGATTCCCACAAACAGCACACTCCATACTGCTAAGATGACCATCTGGAGAGGATGGGCCCTGGAGGAGAGGGCGGGCCCTGGAGGAGAGGGCGGGCCCTGGAGGAAAGGGCAGGCCCCAGAGGAGAGTGCAGGCCCCAGAGTAGAGGGCCGGCCCCAGAGGAGAGGGTGAGCCCCAGAGTAGAGGGCGGGAGAGGGCAGGCCCCAGAGGAGAGGGCAGGCCCCAGAGGAGAGGGCAGGCCCCAGAGGAGAGGGCAGGCCCCAGAGGAGAGGGCAGGCACCAGAGTAGAGGGCAGGCCCCAGAGGAGAGGGCAGGCCCCAGAGGAGAGGGCAGGCACCAGAGGAGAGGGCAGGCCCCAGAGGAGAGGGTGAGCCCCAGAGTAGAGGGCGGGAGAGGGCAGGCCCCGGAGTAGAGGGCAGGCCCCAGAGGAGAGGGCAGGCCCCAGAGGAGATGGAGGGCCCCGGAGTAGAGGGCAGGCCCCAGAGGAGATGGAGGGCCCTGGAGAAGAGGGCGAGCCCCAGAGGAGAGGGAGGGCCCTGGAGAAGAGGGCGGGCCCCAGAGGAGAGGGAAGGTCCCAGAGGAGATGGAGGGCCCTGGAGTAGAGGGCGGGCCCCAGAGGAGAGGGAAGGCCCCAGAGGAGAGGGAGGGTCCCAGAGGAGAGGGAAGGCCCCAGAGGAGAGGGAGGGTCCCGGAGGAGAGGGAGGGCCCCAGAGTAGAGGGCGAGCCCCGGAGTAGAGGGCGGGCCCCAGAGGAGAGGGAGGGCCTCAGAGTAGAGGGCGGGTCCCAGAGAAGAGGGCGGCTCCTGGGTCTTCCCAGAGTAGAGGGAAGGCCCCGGAGTAGAGGGCATGCCCCAGAAGAGAGGGTGGGCCCCAGAGTAGAGGGAGGGCCCCGGAGGAGAGGGAGGGCCCCAGAGTAGAGGGCGGGCCCCAGAAGAGAGGTCGAGCCTTGGAGGAGAGGTCGAGCCCCAGAGTAGAGGGCGGGCCCCAGAGGAGAGGGTGGGCCCCAGAGAAGAGGGCGGGTCCCGG
>JBBPBX010061693.1:9450-21043 GCA_038048925.1 Garcialebias charrua | reverse complement strand
GCAACAAGAAAACAGATCAGCATCATGTGATATTTTGCAGTGTTTATTTTTATTTTATTTTTATTTATTCATTCATGAGTCTAACAGCCTCAGGGTAGAAGCTGTTCCTCAGTCTAGTGGTTCTACATTTGATGCTCCTCAACCTCCGTCCTGAGGGGAGTGGGGCAAAGAGTGAGTGTGCTGGGTGAGTGAGGTCTTTCATGATGCAGGTGGCTCTTTTCCTGCATCTGGAGGTGTAAATGTCTGTGATGGTGGGGAGACTGACTCCGACAGACTTCTGTGCAGCCTTCACCACTCTCTGTAGAGCTTTCCTCTCTGCAACTGTGCAGCCTCCATGCCACACGTTGATGCTGGAGCACAGGACGCTTTCCACTGCACACCTGTAGAACGAGGTGAGAACTGGGCTGCTCAGACCAGCACGTCTCAGTCGTCTGAGGAAGTAGAGTCTTTGATGACCTTTCTTGATCAGGCTGGTGGTGTTGTTGCTCCAGCTGAGGTTATCATTCAAGTGTACACCCAAGTATTTGTAGCTGGAGACCACTTCCACTGCAGATCCACCTATTTTCAGTGGGGCGTGGGTGTGTTTATTCCTTCTGAAGTCCACAATCATCTCCTTTGTCTTCTTCACATTCATGTGAAGATTATTCTCTTTGCACCAGCTCTCCAGGTGTTCCACCTCCTGTCTGTAGCTGGACTCATCATTGTTTGTGATGCATCCCACCACCGCTGTATCATCTGCAAACTTAACAATATGACAGCCTGGATGTGTGGCTGTACAATCATATGTGAGCAGAGTGAACAGAAGGGGGCTCAGCACACATCCTTGAGGAGAGCCAGTGCTGAGGGTTATGGTGGAGGAGGAGAAGTTGTGAATCTTCACTGACTGTGGTCTGTCTGTTAAGAAGTCTAGTACCCAGTTACAAATGGAGGGGCTTAGTCCAAGTGTAGATAGTTTGTCTATCAGAGTTTGGGGGATCATGGTGTTGAAGGCAGATGTGAAGTCCACAAAGAGCAGACGCACGTATGAGTCCTTCTGATCCAGGTGGGTGAGAGCAGTGTGGACCACGGAAGAGATGGCGTCCTCTGTTGATCGGTTCTCGCGGTATGCATATTGATGAGGGTCCTCGTTGATGTTGACGGTTGTCTTGATGTGGGACATGACCAGTTTCTCAAAACATTTAGCGACTATCGGGGTGAGGGCCACTGGTCTATAGTCATTCGGACCAGTCACTGTGGAGCTCTTTGGGACTGGGATAATGGTCGCGGTCTTCAGGCAGGTGGGAACTGACTCCAGTGCAAGTGAGGTGTTGAAGATGTCAGCCAGCACCTCACAGAGCTGGTCCGCACATTCCTTCAGAACTTTCCCTGGGATGTTGTCTGGTCCGGTTGCTTTATGAGGATTAATCTTCCTGAGACTGCCTCTCACTTCTGCTGCGGTCACTCTGAGATGCTCTTCATCTGGTGATGAGGTGAGTCTGGTGCTAGCTGGTCTGTTTGGATCATCAAAACGTGCATAAAACTTATTGAGGGCATCAGGCAGAGATGGGTCCTTGGGACATTGTTTGTTCTTGCCTTTGTAATCTGTTATGCATTTAATACCCTTCCACATGCTCCGTGGGTCTTGTGAGGTGAACTGTCCCTCGATCCTCTGTGCATACATGGCCTTGGCTTCCTTAATGCCATCCACCAGTTCTTTCCTGCTCTTTCTCAGCTCCTCTTTATCTCCGGACTTGAATGCAGTGTCCCTGGCTGCCAGCAAGGCGCGGACATCTTTATTTAACCAGGGTTTTCGGTTCGGGTAAGATTTAACATATTTTTTTATGGATACATTTTCAGAGCATGTACTGATGTAACCCAGGACTGAGGAAGCATAGAGTTCCAGGTCAACTGAGCTCCCATCAGTAGCTGCTTCTCTGAAAACAGACCAGTTTGTATTCTCAAAACAGTCTTTCAGCATGGGGGTACTATCTTGAAGCCAGACTCTTATCTCTCTTTGTTCCGGCTTGGAGCGCCTGAGTGGGGGGAGCTGTCTTGGGGCCAGGATCAAAGAGCCGTGATCGGAAGCTCCGAGCGGTGGGCGTGTCTTCGCCGTGTACGCCCCCTTTACATTAGTGTAGACTTGGTCAAGCGTTTTATTTCCTCTTGTTGCTGTGAAAACGTGCTGACTGAAGGCTGGGAGGGAGACTTGAAGGTCCACGTGATTCACATCACCACAAACAATGAATAGCCCCTCAGGATATTTACACTGCAGCGAGGTGAGTAAGTCATGAATTTCTCCCTGGGCGTCATTAGCATTAGCATCGGGGGTATGTAAATAACTGAGATTAAAATCACAGAATGGTCGCGGGGAAGATAATGCGGGCGGCACCTTACTGTGATCAGCTCCACGGCAGCTGAACAAATTCTTTTGATCACAGAACAGTTCGTGCACCAATCTTTGTTCACGTAAATACAAACACCACCGCCTCGTGTTTTCCCCGTAGTCTCGGTGCACCGGTCTGTTCTGAAAAAGAGTCTATTATCCAGCTCATAAACAGAGTCCGGTGTATCCTCAGAGATCCACGTTTCCGTGAGGCAGAGCACAGAGCACCTTCTCATCTCCTCCGACGTGGTCACTCTCAAACGAGCGGACGTTAGACAGAAAAAGAGCCGGCATCGGGGGTCTCCCGGTTTTAGCGTCTGCCCGGAGTCTCGTCATAATTCCTGCTCGGCAGCCCCTCTTCTTTCCTCGGGAGCATCGCTTCCTTTTCTTTCCCCTGGGGCGCATCTGCTTCCAGAAAGATGATCTTAACAGCTCCAATCTTCCGAGCTCTGATTTGAGTTCGTTGCTGATTTCAGCTGTGCCCTGTGGTAAATCCGCTCCGATTCTTAACAGTTCAGTTCGGCTGTAATTCACCCGAAAAAAACGCGCAGAGTCAGGTACAAAAACACTATTAAAATTACTAGAAACTAGGGATGAACCGGGAGCTCGTGAAGCTGCGGCTGGTCTGAACGCGGCCATCTTGCCATTTGCTAAGTGGGGTTAATTTCGTGATGTGGTTCTTTGTTGTTGTGCTAACGCTAAGCTAACAGCAAGGCCCGGTCGCGTTTGAGATTTATAATTTTAAGACAGTAAATCATCCAAAACTCTCATTAATAAACCCTCCATGAATAAAAAAAAATTACAGATGTTACCTGATCAGCAGTAAGATGGTCGCTGCAGACGTACGACTCTTTGGTAGGACACCATTGGTCCCTCGTTCTCTGTACAGTACTTGTGTTGTCCATTCTAGGCAAAGTTTCTCATATTTTGGGAATTTGTGAATGCTCACTTGTTCACTGCTGATATTAGAACACCCAAATGCGCTACAACGTGACAGCATTTTTCAAGTTACACAAAAAAAGAGGCAATCTTTCAGAAAAAGAATCCGTATGGCAAGCAGTTAAAACACCAGACAAATGGGCAAGGCTCTGCCTTATGCCCAGTGCCCACGGGTACGTCACAATGATGTTTTGCGGAAATGCGCAGATTTTTAGGGGCACGTCCCAGAGAAAAAATTACCATAACTTGGAATGAAATTTTAATATATTTATAATTTATTTTGCAAAAATGAACAGAGCTGAATGATATAAGATATATATGTTGTGACAAATATGCAAATTTCCAACATCATGTCACAATCCCTTTAAGTACACAGCAGAGGAGTCATCAGGATTAGGTGCTGGTGGGGAAGGGTGGATGATTGAATGATTGTCAGCTGTAGAAAAAAGTGATTATCACCAAAAACCTATGAATCCTACACAAATCATTTGACCAAACTTTAAATTTAAGCAATATGAAGGAAATAAAGCACATCCACCATTTATACAGGCAAAATTATGCATTCATGACTTTGAAAAAAAAGAGTTCTTCCCTCATATGTAGGGTTGGGCATCGAGAATCGTTCGGAACCGGGACTAACTGTCTGGTTTTCCCGGAATCGTTCAAAATCTTAATTTGCGATTCCTATGTTCGATGCTAGTTAGCCGACCGGAAGTAGCCGCCGCCGAAACCCAACGAAGAAGAATCCACCGGAAGTGTGCTTCCGAGATCGAAAGCTTACTAATTAATAAAATGACCAGTCAGGTCAGTGCAGCACTTGCAATAATTTTCTATCATGCAAAGGAGGGTGGAGAAGTAAAATAGTGTCCCGTCTTTGACGCGCTCCACCGGATTATTTTCGCTTCGTATCCGACCGGAAGTACAGAGTGGTCCGTCTGCAAAACGCTCCGCCGAACTTTTCGCTAATCGCTACCTCTTCGGCTCCATCAGGTAAATAAATAAACTGTAAACTACATCTCATACCAACATTAAGGCAGCTAACAAGTTATACTCCGCTTAAAGCGGTAAGTCAGCTCAAATACAAACACGATGCTAACGTTAGCTTGTATTTTTTTCTTAGACAAACTACCTGAAATGGCTTCACAGTGTTCACCAGTGTCCAAGGTAAAAATGTCAGTGTAAACTGAATGAAGAGTGCCACAGAACTGTTACAGCATATGTTGTGAAAAGGTTGCATCCCTTTTCAGATGTGAATTCAACCATGGATTGCACTTACATTGCACTCAAATCCAACACTTATTAACATTCTTAATCCATTTAAAGTTCTCTGTGTCTTTTAAAATGTCTAAATGTCTCTAGTTTTCAGTATTATATAATTTCTGTTTATGTTCTCTTTCATTCCATTATGAGTGAATGTCACAGTTTGAAGAATTATTGAATAGGTTAGTTAGGCAATAACAACAGAGCTAATAATTGTACACATTCTCAGTCTTAAAAATGATTTAATAATCTCTTTTTACTGATAATACTGATAAACCTGTTGTTTGTTTAGGAACTTCCTGCAGTCTGTCCAGAAAGTCTCCACTGGAGGAGCGTTTTGCTGAGGAAGAGGCACAACATAATTTCACAACTCCATGTCCATGAAGAAACAAATGGAGAGAGGGCTGCAGATACCAGGACATCCCACCAGCTGTTCTGTCTGAAGATCCTGCTGCTGGTGGAACCAGGTTAGCCCATCAGTGGGAGTTCAGTAACATGACTGCAGCATCAGACACTGGACAATATTATATGTATAATAATAATAATATATGTTGGTGAGTCCTCCATGTTGGCTCTAATCTGCCCTGTGAGAAATTCATAGTAAATGTAACAAAAAGGAAAAAGTTCATAGCATTAAATTCAAACAGAAGTTCAAATTATTTCATCCTGAAATAACTCTGGCTAACTACTGTAGCTTTTTTATAACATGGAGTTAAACTCAAAGTAGTCTCCTCAGATAAATAGTGTTACCATTATTTTTATATTAAAGTTTCTGTTAACTTATTATTTTTATATTTGATTGTTTTCTGTTCAGTGCCCTGAGACAACTTCTGTTGTGACTTGGAGCTATACAGTATAAATAAACTGAACTGAATTGAATTGACATGTCTTTTTTTTTACCCCGCCTACAAAAAGAATCGGAATCGAGAATCGAAAAGAATCGGAATCGAAACGAAGAATCGGAATCGGAACCGGAATCGCTCAAATTCAAACGATGCCCAACCCTACTCATATGCCTAACAGTGGTTCAGTCCAATAATCTCTGATTGATTACCAATTTTGCCTTGCGCGTGGGAGAACAAAGTTTGAGCCTGAGAGCATTGAATTGTTCTTGTTATTTTACTCAAACCAAAATGTTTTAGCTTCTTGTAGATGTCAACAGTAATATCAATATAATGTTTGAAGGGTTTCTGTATAATAGGAACGATATATATTGCTTCATCATTTCAGTAGCTTGTGGTTTGTATTGACTGACACCACAATAACAATAAATCAGTATGTCTAAAGAATGTACTACTTTACAATAAGGCCCCCCTTATGGATGCTAATGAATAGTTTATATGTTATTAATTCCTGTATAAACACTTTATAAATTGTTAATAACTGCTATAGTATCTACTTATAATGCGTGGGAGTGGTGACGCAGAGGTTAAGAAGGTGAGCTTGTGATCGGAAGATTGCCCGTTCAAGCCCTGTTCAGAGTCAGAGTCAGAGAGTCTTTATTGTCATTTGCACCGCATGTGGTACATGTGATGAAAACGAGATTATGTACACAGGGTCCCAGTTACATCCAACAACAAATGCAAGAGAAAAACAGTAATAACATCTAGGATTAACTAAGAAAAACATCAACTAGTAATACACTAAGCCCTAATGTAGTAGAAAAACATCATTATAAACAGCAGCACGAACATGAGTCTGTATGAGCAGATGGTCACAAATGAACACAGCAACAAGAAAACAGATCAGCATCAGCATGATGTGATATTTTGCAGTGTTTATTCTTATTATTTATTTATTCATGAGTCTAACAGCCTCAGGGTAGAAGCTGTTCCTCAGTCTAGTGGTTCTACATTTGATGCTCCTCAACCTCCGTCCTGAGGGGAGTGGGGCAAAGAGTGAGTGTGCTGGGTGAGTGAGGTCTTTCATGATGCAGGTGGCTCTTTTCCTGCATCTGGAGGTGTAAATGTCTGTGATGGTGGGGAGACTGACTCCAACAGACTTCTGTGCAGCCTTCACCACTCTCTGTAGAGCTTTCCTCTCTGCAACTGTGCAGCCTCCATGCCACACATTGATGCTGGAGCACAGGATGCTCTCCACTGCACACCTGTAGAAGGAGGTGAGGACTGGGCTGCTCAGACCAGCTCGTCTCAGCCGTCTGAGGAAGTAGAGTCTCTGATGACCTTTCTTGATCAGGCTGGTGGTGTTGTTGCTCCAGCTGAGGTTATCATTCAAGTGTACACCCAAGTATTTGTAGCTGGAGACCACTTCCACTGCAGATCCACTTATGTTCAGTGGGGTGTGGGTGTGTTTGTTCCTTCTGAAGTCCACAATCATCTCCTTTGTCTTCTTCACATTCATGTGAAGATTATTCTCTTTGCACCAGCTCTCCAGATGTTCCACCTCCTGTCTGTAGCTGGACTCATCATTGTTTGTGATGCATCCCACCACCGCTGTATCATCTGCAAACTTAACAATATGACAGCCTGGATGTGTGGCTGTACAATCATATGTGAGCAGAGTGAACAGAAGAGGGCTCAGCACACATCCTTGAGGAGAGCCAGTGCTGAGGGTAATGGTGGAGGAGGAGAAGTTGTGGATCTTCACGGACTGTGGTCTGTTTGTTAAGAAGTCTAGTACCCAGTTACAAATGGAGGGGCTTAGTCCAAGTGTGGATAGTTTGTCTATCAGAGTTTGGGGGATCATGGTGTTGAAGGCAGATGTGAAGTCCACAAAGAGCATGCGCACGTATGAGTCCTTCTGATCCAGGTGGGTGA
The DNA here is from genome assembly GCA_038048925.1 of Garcialebias charrua. Lineage (NCBI taxonomy): Eukaryota > Metazoa > Chordata > Actinopteri > Cyprinodontiformes > Rivulidae > Garcialebias > Garcialebias charrua. Next base: position 13,705 of record JBBPBX010061693.1, on the reverse strand, counting down.
GAGCAGTGTGGACCACAGAGGAGATGGCGTCCTCTGTTGATCGGTTCTCGCGGTATGCATACTGATGAGGATCCTCGTTGATGTTGACGGTTGTCTTGATGTGGGACATGACCAGTTTCTCAAAACATTTAGCGACTATCGGGGTGAGGGCCACCGGTCTATAGTCATTCAGACCAGTCACTGTGGAGCTCTTTGGAACTGGGATGATGGTGGCGGTCTTCAGGCAGGTGGGAACTGACTCCAGTGCAAGTGAGGTGGTGAAGATGTCAGCCAGCACCTCACAGAGCTGGTCCGCACATTCCTTCAGAACTTTCCCTGGGATGTTGTCTGGTCCGGTTGCTTTATGAGGGTTGATCCTTCTGAGACTGCCTCTCACTTCTGCTGCGGTCACTCTGAGATGCTCTTCATCTGGTGATGAGGTGAGTCTGGTGCTAGCTGGTCTGTTTGGGTCTTCAAAACGTGCATAAAACTTATTGAGGGCATCAGGCAGAGATGGGTCCTTGGGGCATTGTTTGCTCTTGCCTTTGTAATCTGTTATGCATTTGATGCCCTTCCACATGCTCCGTGGGTCTTGTGAGGTGAACTGTCCCTCGATCCTCTGTGCATATGTGGCCTTGGCCTTCTTAATGCCAGCAACCAGTTCTTTCCTGCTCTTTCTCAGTTCCTCTGTGTTTCCAGACTTGAAGGCAGTGTTCCTGGCTGCCAGCAGGGTGCGGACCTCTTTATTTAACCAGGGTTTTGTGTTGGGGTAAAATTTAACATATTTTTTTATGGATACATTTTCAGAGCATGTGCTAATATAACCCAGAACTGAGGAAGCATAAAGTTCCAGATCCACTGAGCTCCCATCAGTAGCTACCTCCCTGAAGACAGACCAGTTTGTATTTTCAAAACAGTCTCTCAGCATGGGGGTGCTACCTTGAAGCCAAACTTTTATCTCTCTTTGTTCCAGCTTAAAGCGTCTGAGTGGGGGAAGCTGTCCTGGGACCAAGATCAAAGAGGAGTGGTCAGAAGCCCCGAGCGGTTGGCGTGGCTTCGCCGTGTACGCCCCTTTCACATTCGTGTAGACTTGGTCAAGCGTTTTATTTCCTCTTGTTGCTGTGGAAACGTGCTGATTGAAGGTTGGGAGGGAGACCTGTAAATCTACGTGATTGAAGTCACCTGAAACAATGAAGAGCCCCTCTGGATATTTACACTGCAGCGAGCTGAGTAAGTCATGAATTTCTCCCTGGGCGTCATTAGCATTAGCATCAGGCGCTATGTAAATAACTGATAAGGATCAATGAATAGTCACGGGGTAAATAATGAGGACGGTACCTTACTGTGATCAGCTCCACAGCAGCTGAGCAGAGCCTTTTGATGACAGCACAGTTCGAGCACCAATCCTTGTGCACATAAACGCACAAACCGCCGCCTCATGTTTTTCCCGTAGTCTCGGTGCACCGGTCCGTTCTGAAAAAGAGTGTCATCCAGCTCATAAACAGAGTCCGGTGTATCCTTAGAGATCCACGTTTCCGTGAGGCAGAGCACAGAGCACCTCCTCATTTCCTCCGACGCTGTTACTCTCAGACGGAGCAGATCCATTTTGTTGTCCAGCAAGCGGACGTTGGACAGAAAAAGAGCCGGCATCGGGGGTCTCCCGGTTTTAGCGTCTGCCCGCAGTCTCGCCATAATTCCTGCTCGGCAGCCCCGCTTCTGACCTCGGGAGCACCGCTTCCTTTTCTTTCCCCTGGAGCGTGAACCGGAGCGCATCTGCTTCCAGAAAGATGTCCTTAAAAGCTCCATTCTGCCGAGCTCTGATTTGAGTTCGTTGCTGATATCAGCTGTGCCCTGTGGTAAATCCGTTCCGATTCTTAACAGTTCAGTTCGGCTATAATTCACCCGCAAAAAACGTGCAGAGTCAGGTACAAAAACACTATTAAAATTACTAAAAACTAGGGATGAACCAGGAGCCCGTGAAGCTGCAGCCGGTCTGAGCGTGGCCATCTTGTTACCAACAACATCAAAAATGTGGGTGGGGTAAGTGAAACAGTCACACCTGTCTCCACCCTCATCTGCCCTACTCTGGGCCCTTGAGCAAGGCCCTTAACCCACACCATCTGCTCCCCCAAGAACCCTAGATAGCAGCTCTCTGCTCCACACAGAGGGCTGTGGTAGCTCAGTGGTCTGTGGTTGTGTCAGGAAGGTTAGCCGGCGTAAAAACAATTGCCAAGTTTTTGTGCGACTAGTTCGCTGTGGCGACCCCTGACGAAGGGAGAAGCTGAAAGAAGAAAAGAAGTATCTACTTATAATGCAGTAATGATATGATAAAGTCAAGTCAAAGTCAAAGTCAACTTTATTGTCAGATCTGCAATATGTACTGTACAGGACATACACAGGACCGAAATTGCGTTTCTCTCAGTCCCTCGGTGCAACAGTAAACATCTAAACATTGAAACACTGAAACATATAATAATTGACATAAGCATAAAATAGTAAAACTAACACTGTCCTGAGTTTTTTGCATAGTGGAATAAGAGTATGAAAATTTACCCATCTCTAAAACTAAAACATTAAACATTTAATGAACATAATACTGTCCTGAGTTTTTGCATACTAGTATAAAAAAGGGATAAAGAAATAGGTTTACAAATTTTATGGTGCTTACAAGGTAGTAACTTGGTCTGAAATGTTTAATATAACTCTAGATGAAATATATAGTTGAACAGATCTGGCTCACTATTTGACAAGAAACTGGTCAGTTTTTTCTCTGTCATCCTTAATTAATGCATAATAAGCAGTTATTAACAAATTATAAAGTGTTTATAAAGGAATTAATAACATATCCATAAACTATTTATTAGCATCTATAAGGGGAGCCTTAATGTAAAGTGGTACAAATGTTTTTTTAATTAGATTTAGTGGATTTATTTAATTTAACCAGGTCTCTCTTGTAAATGAGTTCTCGAGGCTCAATGGGATTAACCTGTCTAAATAAAGGTTGAATTAATTAATTTATTGGATGCATGCATTTTGTTTGTCAACATGTTGTTTTTATGTAGAGTTTTAATTTTTTTAAACTGTTACAGATCAACAACGATTTTGCAATGACCAAAAAAGTTATTTAAACAAAATTTAATTATCTTTAACATGACTCCGAACGATATTTAGACTGACAAAAGCTGCATACATATTTGATGCACATTGATGGCTTTTAGAATAATCCACATGCAAAGTGAGCACATAAAAAAATTTAATAACCACATTGGAGTTTTCATGTACACGTTTCCATGGCAACATTGAATTGCTGCATATGTGTTTATGATTGTGATAAAGTTCTCATTTTTAATTTTATTAATGTGTATGGATGCATGTCAGATGTTTAGTGATCTGTTCTTATGGTTTGAATGATTTTATACTTTTGTGAAAAATAAAAATTAGCTTTGATATAAGTCTGATGTACATTCAGTGCTCCTGTTAGTTTCTGCAACTTGTCTATCTGGCAACTACGATAATAAATGTTTAATTTTCACTTATGTTTACAATAATACATTTGAGAGTATCTTAAGGGACCCCCCAAAAATTGTTCTTAAAAACTCCCTGTTTACTGACCCCACTAATAATGAGGTGGAATTTCCGCCCTTGGCACCACTTGTCAAACCATCAAGCTGCAGTGAATGTGCTGATATGGATGTAGCAGTCAACAGGCAGCTCCACAGACTCAGGCAGCTTCACTTCAGCTCGCGTGTCCAGCTAATGTGTGTTCCATGCTCACCAAGTGCTGATACACTGAACTGCTGAATGCCCACGACTGTTATGCATTGATGACTTGCACACTGATGCACATTTTATATGAGCCTGTGTGAAGCAAGACGATGTGCTTTTTGTGACCACTTCAGCTTGCCATTTAAACAAAACGTCACTGTTGGAAAGTGTGACATAAATATATAAATATATTTTCAAATTAGTTTACATTCTCAGGTTGGAAATTATTACATTATATGATATCCTTGAAGAAAAAAATTAAAAGATTGATACACACATTCCAGTAAAATCCAGCTAATGTGCTTTATTGAGGCCCTTTCAATGTGTTAGTGATAGATTTATTAATGTGGGGTTCTGTAGAAAAGTTGTGAACAATTAGAACAATCGCTCAATACAAAAACAACTTGACTTTATTTGTTAAACAACTAATAAAGTCCAGTTGTTTTTGTATTGAGCGCTTGTTCTGATTTTATCATGTCCTGGACGACTGAGAATCTTCACCAGCATATTG
>JBBPBX010061692.1:0-21044 GCA_038048925.1 Garcialebias charrua | reverse complement strand
GCTGCTAGCTCAGTCCCTATTTTAGGGGCTGATTTTCTTTGTGCTCAGTGGAACTTTGTGGTAGCTGCTAGCTCAGTCCCTATTTTAGGGGCTGATTTTCTTTGTGCTCACGGGCTCCTGGTTGATTTAGCTAACAGACGTTTGATCGACGCTGTGTCTTTTTCGTCACTGCCTTGTGAGACGCGAGGAGCTGGGCCTTTAATGCATGCTAACTTTTTAGCTTCGGGTAATGTGTTTCAGCGTTTATTGTCTGAATTCCCCTCGCTGACTGTTCCTGATTTTGCAAACACAAACACAAAACATGGGGTCGAACATTATATTCCCACAACGGGCCCCCCGGTGTTCGCACGTGCACGCCGCCTTGATGCTACTAAGCTAGCAATAGCACAGGAAGAGTTTGCTAACATGGAGCGTTTAGGCATCGTGCAGCGCTCAAACAGTCCGTGGGCCTCCCCCCTCCACATGGTGCCCAAGGCAGATGGCAAATGGCGACCATGTGGGGATTTCCGCCGCCTTAATAACATCACAGAGAACGATCGTTATCCCATCCCCCACATCCAGGATTTTTCAGTGCACCTGGCTGGGACCTCCATTTTTTCTAAAGTAGATTTAGTACGGGGGTACCACCAGGTTCCTGTGCATGTGGAGGATGTCCCTAAGACCGCTGTTATCACGCCTTTCGGCCTTTTTGAGTTTTTGCGCATGCCTTTTGGTCTTAAAGGTGCAGCACAAACATTTCAGCGGTTGATGGATTCAGTCCTAAGGGGTCTGTCCTTCGTATTTGTGTACCTGGATGACGTCCTGGTGGCTAGCAGCTCGGCTGAGCAGCACTTGTCCCACCTCCGTGAGGTTTTTCAGCGCCTGGCAGCACATGGCCTGATTGTAAATACAGCGAAATGCCAGTTTGGGCTGCCAGTCATTGACTTTTTGGGCCACCGCATTTCTGCAAGTGGTGCCGTCCCGTTACCAAACAAAGTGCAGGCGGTGTCAGATTTCCCACAGCCCCAGTCTGTTAAAGCGCTACAAGAATTTTTGGGAATGGTTAACTTCTATAACCGTTTCCTCCCCAGGGCAGCACAACTGCTGCGTCCGCTCTATGGAGCGCTGAAAAAGAAAAAGCCCAACGACAGCGTGGACTGGACACCAGAACGCCTACAGGCATTTGGTGATGCTAAAGCTGCACTGGCCACTGCTGCCCTTTTGGCCCATCCATCCCCAGCGGCGCAAATAGCTTTAACAACCGACGCATCTGATGTTGCGGTGGGGGCTGTGTTAGAACAGCAGGTTTCCGGGGTTTGGCAGCCGCTTGCATTTTTCAGCCGTACGCTGCGGGACAATGAGCTGAAATACAGTGTTTTTGACAGAGAGTTGCTGGCGCTTTACCTGGCCACACGCCATTTCAGGTTTTTCCTGGAGGGCCGCCGGTTCACTGCATATGTTGACCACAAACCCTTGGTGTTTGCGATGTCAAAAATTTCTGACCCCTGGTCTGCTCGCCAGCAACGCCACCTCGCAGCGGTGTCTGAATTTACTACAGACATTCAGCATGTGGCTGGAAAATCCAACGTGGTGGCCGACTGTCTCTCCCGGGTGCTGATCTCTCCCGTATACGTTGGCATCGATTTTTCTGCTATGGCTGCGGACCAACGTAGCGACGCAGAAATACTCGAGCTCCAGTCCGGGCCCACGGGCCTCGAGTTGGAGGAACGGCAGGTGAATGACGGAGGTCCCCTCCTGCTCTGTGATGTTTCTACTGGCAGGCCCCGCCCCCTGGTTCCAGTTTCATGGCGACGCCGCGTTTTTGACTCCTTACATTCCCTTTCTCATCCAGGTGTTAGAGCCTCGGTGAAACTGGTCAGTTCAAAGTTTGTTTGGCCCGGTCTGCGTAAAGCAGTTAAGGAGTGGGCAGCAGCGTGTGTCCCATGCCAGCGCGCTAAGGTTAACAGGCACACCAAAGCACCTTTGGAACCCTTCTCCATCCCAGGTCGGCGGTTTGATCATGTGCACGTAGACCTGGTGGGCCCTCTGCCTCCATCACAAGGTTTTACTCATCTGCTGACTATGATAGACCGGACCACCAGGTGGCCTGAGGTGGTTCCCTTGACATCCACGACATCTGCAGTGGTGGCCCGGGCATTTTTGTCTACCTGGGTGGCGCGTTTTGGCCCCCCTTCAGACATTACATCAGACCGGGGCCCGCAGTTTGTTTCTGAACTTTGGTCTACCATGGCCAAGGGTCTGGGGACTAACGTTCACAGGACCACCGCTTACAACCCCCAAGCTAATGGTTTGTGTGAACGGTTTCACAGATCATTGAAAGCTGCACTGCGTGCTGCATTGACCGGTGACAACTGGATTGACCGTCTTCCCTGGGTTTTGTTGGGTTTACGTACCGCAACCAAAGAGGACCTGAGCTCTTCCCCGGCTGAACTGGTTTTCGGTCAACCTGTGCGCGTCCCCGGTGAGTTTTTACCTGAGGTACCCTCACCACAGTTTGCTCCACCGTTGCTCCATTTTTCACCTCAGGAGGCCCCTTTTCGTGTCCCTGGCCCGGTACATCATTGTTTACCGCAGTCATTTGTCCCTAAGAGTCTGGAGTCCTCTAAATTTGTTTTTGTCAAACACAATGCACACAGGACACCACTACAGCCTTTGTATGATGGACCGTTTCGGGTTCTTCAACCAGGTCCAAAACATTTCCTTTTAGATTTAGGGGGTCGTACTGAGACTGTCTGTATCGATAGGCTTAAACCAGCTCATGTTGTGTCAGATGATCAGGTTGTTACGGCCCAGGCTCCTCGCAGGGGCAGACCTCCATCCACATTGTTAACGGACTGCTGTCCCCCTGCCAGAGACTCTCAACATCCATTGGAGCCCGAATCTTCTGCAGGCCCTCCTCGGAGCCCTCCGCTTCATCAGACTGGTTCTGCAGGGCCCAGGTTCAGCCGTTCTGGTCGTTTAATCAAACCTAAAATGCGGGACTAGTGATGGACCTTACTGGGTGTTCTGGGGGGGCGTGTGTGGTGGACCACTAGGGGGCTCTACTCACACCCAGTGGACCGAATGTGTTACAGGATGCTTTTATTGTGAAAGGTCCAGAGGACCGGATGTTGTGTTGGTATATAAGGCGGTGTTGGGTGGTTTTCCCGCCAGTTGAGTAGGAGTTGATTAAAAGTGAAGAACTACATCCCGTCTCCTGTGTCGTCTCTTCACCACCTCCTACAGCTGGAAGCAATCAGTTGATCTGGCAATGTGGTGGAGAAAGCAGGCCCGTAGGGCTTCTGACTTTGTGCTCTGCATGATAGGGACAATACAATAGCTATCATGTAAGGCAGAGCAATGGCGGAAGTGGTTGTCGCCCAGCGCCATCTTTTGGTTGACTTTAACAGACCTCCCAGAAAACCAGAGGTCCCCCTTCCTCCAGCACCCGATCGAGCCGTCGGGACTCTTCGGGGGAGCCTTGGAACGCATCTAGGCCAGGCTGGAACAAAGATGCAAACAGGCGGAAGCCCTCCGCGAGGGGCTGCTGAGGAAAAGCTTTGCACCCCCCAAGGAAGCCATGCGTCGCCCCCCGCGAAAGAGACCCGCTGGCGACGGAGAGCCTTTTCAGCATCAGGCGGAAAGGCCGAGGGCCTCTCCTTGATGACCCCATGTGGAGAGCAGATTCGGGCCTGATAAAACAGGACGAACTCATGATTTTACAGGTTTGCCCACCCACGCGGTACGGGAACCTGACCTTTTAAGCCTAGTCTTCACTTGTAAAAAAATATAATTCTTAGCTGATAAATAAATATAAAGTCAGCTAAGAATTATATTTTTTCTCAGCAAAGAAATAATTGTTTTTACCGTGTTTTGTAAAGTCCTACACTTCTGTAACCGTCGCCATTTTGAACAGGGCAAATGGCGAACTACTTTTTTTAATCCAGCAGATTTGACCATTTCGTGAAACGGTTAAGCTCAGAAAAACCTTGTGCTATAAAGTCAGCTAAGAAATATATTTTTTCTCAGCAAAGAAATAATTGTTTTTACCGTGTTTTGTTGTAAAGTCCTTTGCTTCTGTGGCCGTCGCCATTTTGAACAGGGCAAATGAGGCGCTGACGCGTCGCGTAGGCCGCTGAGAAACATCCATAAGTTCACCCTCCATGTTAAAAACTCTTCATCTGACTCTTCGAAAACAAGCAATAAGGCTGCAGAGTAACATACTGGCTGCTAACTGCTATAGAGAGAGCGCTCTCTCTAGCCCCCCTTAGGGCGGGGGCCGCTTTTTTTCACGGACCACATCCGGCGCTGACAGGATATGGTCTGTGAGCAGTCGTCCGGTTGATTTAAGAGCCTGCGGGCCTCCTCCATGGTCTCTGTTGTTGCTTGTTCGTTTGTCGTTACCTGGAGTTCCTGCAGCTTTTCTGCCAGGTACGCCTGCATCATGGTCGAGGCGTTCATCGCACGAGCCGCGAGGCCCTGAGCCCAGTAGCATTTCTCGAGCTGTTTCTCCGAAGCACGGCAGGCCCTGCTGGGCAGCGCTGGCTTCGCCCCCGTAGCTGCGGGGGCCAGATGGGCCGTCAGGGTCTCCTCTATCTGGGGTGCGCTGGCGAGACCTGCTGCCTCCATTCCAGTGACATCCAGGAGCCGGGATAGTGGCAGCATCATGGGAGCTCCGGGTTCCGTCCAGGAGCGCGTGAGCTCCATGAGGAAGTCCGGGAAAATGGGCATTTTCTGCGACGTCGTCGGCTGCTGCTTCGCATAGAAATAATTCCCCGCCAGCCTCGTAACCTGTTGGAGAGGTGTGGGGTCTGGCCAAGCAACCTGCAGAGCATCCGCAGCCCTACGGCACAAGTCGAACAGAGCAAGGACCGACACGTCCGGTTCCGGTAGAACTTGCTCCAGGTTCTGAGAGGAATCCACACTTTCCCCTCTGCAACCGTACTCGGCGTCTTGGTCAGACACTTCGGGCGTCGAGTCCTCGACGGGGATTGAGGAGTCCGACACGTTCTCCTCCCCTACCTGACCGCTGCAATCCAGGTCCATGTTCTTGAGCTCCGGTTCGGGAGCGAGCAGTTCTGTGTGGTGTGCGGCCTTCAGCGCCGCGGCCTTCTCCATGGTCTTAGCCAACGCGTCCACTCGGCGTTTCCGCACTATCGCCGGCATCCGACAGCAGTGGGAGCAGGAGTCGGGGGATTCCAGCGCTTTTCTTGCATGCAGGATCCCTAGGCAGACGGGACAGGCCTTGTGGGTGTCCGTCGCCGAGAGGGAGTAGCCGCAGCCCCTGGGGCAGGGGCGCGAGCAAGGGCTAGCCGTCCTGCTGGTTTTCTTCGGAACCTTTGTCCTCCGTTTTCCCTTCTCGGGAGCCATGTCCGGAGATGAGAAGCGTTGAGGCCGTTCCTAGTTTCCTTTTGTTCGAAGACGTCCTCTCCATCATGTCGCTTTCACTGGCTAGCCTGCTAATGGTTAGCAGGTAGTGTTGTGACGCAGTTAGCGCCGTCGAGCGAAGCAGCTGCGGAGAGAGAAGAAAACTTTGAGGTAAGTAGAAAAACGCCGGACTAGCTTTCGCCAGCCCAGCAGTAGGCAGGAAAATTTCTCTGTACGCCCAGCGTAGGGAGCAAGCTCACCTCTGATCGAGCGATGTGACAACAGAGAAGGCCCACGAAGTTCAGGTTTAAGCTAGGTGAAGGGCAATAAGAGAAAGTAGGATGGGCGTCCGCGTCTTAAATACCCAGAGGGAGGGGACTCTGGCGTGACGCTGACGCCCCTGCAGTAAAGGCGTGATTGTATTCCTTCAGGTAATTGCGCGGAGCGCAATTTCCCATAGCATCTATGTTGCACCGAGTGACTGACTGATAAGGGAACAACCATCGCTCAGTTCCTCCCATAAAAGACCATTCACAGCTTGTGTTATCACAGTGGTCTGATGTTGGTCTTTACCTGACTGCTGTGATATCCTGCAGGTAATGTGTTCACTTGGTTTGTTTATGCAACTTCTCTGCAGCCTCTTGCTCCTATAATATATGTTTTTAGGTCATTCTGTCATGGTCTCCTTCTATCACACAGTTTGGATTAGTACAACTCGTACACACGGGTAGCCGGCTAAGCTCAAATGCTACCACTTGTACCAAGAGACACTGCCTATTGCCACCGAGGGACTGAGAGAAATGCAATTTCAATACTGTGTATGTCCTGTACATATTGCAGTTTTGACAATAAAGTTGACTTTGACTTGACTTTGACTATTAGAATGTATTGTAAATGTAAAGCTCCATTTTAACATGTTGTTTGTTTCCTGTCATATGAGCGGGGCCCTGGTCTGTCTGCTTCAGAAAAAGATGCTGCCAATAACTGCTACAGTACTGGCTGCACGTTGCTGGAACATAGAAGTAACTTTGTTTGCCTTTTTGAAGAACTTTAAATTGCATTGATTGACCTAAAGAAAAACTTTAGCTAACATTGTTTCATCTGTTCATTGTGACAAAAAATGATTGGAATGTCTTAGGAATGTAAAGCGAATCCAGCGGACAGGACTTGTTGTCATTGACCTGCTCTGTTTTGAATCTGGTTGGGGCTTTTGGTTTAGCCGAACTCTGTCACACAAAAGTCTTGATGTGAATGTGGGAGGATATCAGATGGAAGACCACATCGTGGGCTTTAATATTAGTTTACACTCGTTTTTGTCTTCTCTGCGCCTGACAGTTTCCAGTGAGTGTGCTGGCTAGCCCGTGTCAGGCATCTCCTTTTTGTTTGCTGTGATTACTGGGTGTTGTCTGGGTGTGGGTTCATCATTGTGTATTTGTGGTGTTGTCCAAGATGTCCAGCTGTACCTTGGGTTTCCAACCCATTTAGGTATTTTTAGAAACAAACAAAACAATTTTAATAAATTAAATACTGTATTTGTAATTTAAGAATGCGGTTTTTATTTTTAAGCATTATTATTATTTTTTGCTTATTTTGTAGAACAAACCCAAGTGTCTTTTGGTAAAAAAATACAATTATTTTCTTGGATGAGAGTCACAAGGTGGCTTTTTTTGTAATTTACATACCGGTACAGTACTTACAAAAAAAATAAAAAATAAAGTATACTCCCTGAGTTGCCACACAAGTAAGGAAAATGTTAAAAACATGAACCAGCGTCTAAAATGAAAACATACATGTGTAGCAAAGCCACCTTGCAGCTGTGCAAATTAAAATGAAATTATGCAAAAAACAACGTTTCATTGGCCAAATCAGATTCTACTGGACACACTTCTGCAGTTATGCGAAGTCTCTATGATCCACCCTGACGGATGCAGAGATTAGACTTTCAGTTTCAAAGAGCAATTGTAACTTGTATTCAGTCATTTACCACATGCTTCACACTCTTGCTGTTTTTTTAATATAACCTTTAAAAAGATAAGATGAATGAGACAGCACTAAAAGAAAAGTGGGTCAAAAAACTTGCAACAGCAATAAAATTAAAAACAACTACAACTGAATTTTAAGAGAAGTCCAACCCTTCAATGCTTTTGCTACTGTAGCCTGTCTGCTGTGACCCATAATGCCTTAAAGACTTTGGGAAGTTGTACAGAAAGATGTGCTTGTGACAATTCAAATGTTTTTTGTGTCTTCACAAGCATCACCTTCTGTTTACTCATTAAATATTCATGCTGATGTATTGTAGATGTAATGGATTCCTAACCTGTTTGAATTTTAATCAAAGTCATGTTGCATAAATTTGAATAAATTCCCATCTTCAAACCGTTCTTTTGAAATGATCAATTTTCAAGTACAGCTTTGTTCAGAGCCCAATAACTAAAATACGGTAACTGAATTATTACGTAATAGAAAATAGCATTTGTAACTGTAATTTCTGTTCATTACGAATTCCCCCCACATTTTTATTTATTTATTTAATTATAAATTTGTTCATTTTAAAATACAATACAAAACAATCCCAAAACAATAACATACAAAATATAAAAAATGAAAGGTAGCAGAAAGAAGAAAAAATCTTATATCTGCCCCTTTTTTCAAACAAAGTTCAAACAATAATAATCTTCAAGTAACATACCAAAATGAACAACTCTTTCTAATTTTCTAACTAATACAATACACATTACGCTACTTATATATATTTTTAACAATTCAGTTTTGGCAGTTTTTTTTACACAGTCGCTACTAAATGTTCTATTGGAGGAACCATATTCACTTATGCATGCTCACAACCACACACAAATGGATGCAGGGATGTATATGTAGATATATGCAGATATATATGAATGAATATAAATGTATATGTATGTATACTGTATATATATTTGTAGGTATGGGTATGTTTATTTATAGAAATCTACTGCAAGGTCATGAAGATTATTAGTCTTTATGCATGTATGTTTTGTTGCAGTGTTCTGTCATGTGCTTTGCAGGATTGTGGACGGAGGTTGGATGTGTTTGCCTTGTGCTCTTTTTGTGGATAATTGTTGTTTTGTTGTCTTACTTTCTCGTTTCTTTCTTTCTCTCTATTTAAAAAAAATACATATTGGAGTGAGAGGATGGCTATAAGGTGAGAAGGGAGGCCATCTATAAATGAAAAAAAAAAAACAACAACAAAAAAATTCAGTTTTGATCATTTTCCTATATGTACACATTGACTTGGCATTTTTAACTTCATTCTCCAAACCATTCCATAATCCACTTCCCTGAGGTAGAACGTCCCTTTAAACTAGTTCTAAATTTTGGTTTTACAAATATCTCTGTCCCCTTAAGATCATAACAACTTTGTCTTTTAACAAAATGTATTTGGATATTTAAAGGTAATGTGTTATTCTGAGCCCTATATACAGGTATAACTGATAAAATACTATAATCTACTTAGTACCAAATCATGGAACTTCAATAACTTCAGTTGATAAAATAATGTGCTTGATGGATGACAGTGATGCTTTCTAGTGATTATTCTTACAGCTCTTTTCTGTAAAACAAAAATTGGCTTTGTAACTGTTTTACATGCATGCTTTCCCCCAAATATCAATACAATATGTTAAGTGTGGAACAATGATTGTGTTATACAACAAATACAGAGCTTTATCATTTAATAAGTCTCTAACTTTGTACAGTACTGCAATAGATTTAGTTATTTTTATTCTTACAGAATTTATGTGTTGTTTCCATGTCAGTTTGTCATCAATAATAACACCCAAAAACGTCACCTCACTCACTCTACAAATCTCAACATCCTCAATTTTAAATAACATCAACAGTTTTCTTTTTATTACTGAATATCATATAATTAGATTTATATATATTTAATGATAATTTATTAAGTTTAAACCAATTTTGTATTTTTACAAATTATGTCTTCATCAACTCCAACATCTGTTCTATATCTTTACCCAAACAAAAAAATGTGATATCATCTGCAAAAATGACACATTTAAGGAGTCCTGACACATTTACCAAGTCATTCACATATAAAATAAATAGCTTTGGCCCAAGTACAGAGGATTTAGGATATTATATAAAATATAAAAAAACACCATATGCATTGAGTGACAAATATACAACGTTTTGGAGATGTACCAATCATTGCACTCTGGTTTTATTTACCGTACATTTTGCATAATGTTTCAACTCTATGGAGTCAGGGTGATTTATTTTTATGTGGTGGGAAGAGAGAAAAAGGTGTCCTTATGTAGTGCGCTAATAAAGTGAGTGTCATGTACTTGAACTCTCCACGTCTTCAGCAGGGTTCATTGGAGTTCTCTGGACCAGCTAAAACCCTTGGATGGATGGGGAAACATGAATTACCAGCACTTCTGCTGCCAAATCCAGTAACACACTATGCTGACTAGTCTGAACACATGCACAATGGTTAAAAATAGCTCCCCAACAGAATATCTGAAAAAAGGAACAGCCTGCCTCAAAGCTTGGGCCTAGAAAAGAAGGAGGGGTTGTAGGAATTTACCAAGTAAAGCCTGTGTGGTAGTGAGGAGACCCTGTTGGCGCATGCTTCATCTCTGCTCAATCTCAGTCAGATTACCGTATTTTCCGGAATATAGGTCGCAGCTTTTTAAAAATAATTTTTGCATGTCCTGCGACCTATATTCAGGTGCAACCTATTTATGGCTTTTTATAAAATAAGCTGATTTGTAATCATTTATTAACAAAAATTAAACTGAGACACACTCTTACAATAATGTCAGCTAACAAATATATATTTTTAGGTGTTTATCCTGCTAAAATTATTCATTTATTAAAGAAAAGTTCAGCTCAGACACATATTTGCTATAATTTTTATCAAACAAATAATTGTTTTTAAGTGTTAATCTTCTTAAAAGCCTTGCTGTGTGCTCCTGTGGCAGACATTTGCAGCAGAGCTAAACACGGTCCACATTTTGACGTAGGTGCGACCTTTATACAGGTGCAACCTATATATGGATTTTTTTCAATTTCTCTGGCAATAATTGGACAATGCGACCTATATTACGGTGCGACCTATATTACGGAAAATACAGTACTCTGACTCACAGTTTCACAGACACTTAACTCCCAGTTCAGGTAGACACTGAGTCAAACAGGTCAAAAGTCCCTCTTCTTCCCATCTGTCCTCACATTTATGGATTGAACTGCTCAGTTGGCATGCTTTTGGAACCATGGCAACATTTGCTACTCTGTAACATCTTTCAATCAGTAGTTCAGATCTTTTGAAGTGGGATTCTGTGGAAAAGAACGACCATTTAATATCTTACCTGTTGTAGATAACTTTTCGAATACTATGCTCCTTCAGCTGCAGATGGTTGCTTGATTACGTTGAATTCACTCAGGTGATAATTTTGTTGATGCCTCAACAGCAGCTCAAGAGCCGTTTCACATCTTCTCCAGAGGTCGTGTGAGAATAAAATGTCCAAAATCAAAAAAGGAAACCAGTGTAAGCTGAGAAAAATTATTACATAGGAATTTCGGGAGACGGTACTCACGGATAATTTCCATTTTCACACCGAGGATCAAGCAAAAACAAGTATTTGCATGCAGGTGACAAAACATCCAACCATTCATCTTCTTTGCCTTTTTTTTGGTCACAATCTTTTAAAAGGTTCATCTGTTTCACAATGTAAAAAAAGAAGCTATGAAACAAGACAATTTATTAAATTATTGATTTTCTTGGAATTTTTAATTGTCACGATCGGCGGATTTCTGTGTAACTATATATTCAGTCATTCAAATGTAACCATGTGTATACTGAATGCTGATGTGTATTTTTTTTTATAGGTGCACCATTGAGAGCCTGCTGACAGGCTGCATCACAGGATGGTATGGGAACTGCACCATTCAGGGTCGGAAAGCTCTACAGACGGTGGTGCAAACAGCAGAGGACATCAGCAGTCTCCACACCATCCAGGATATCTACCACAGCCAATGTCTGCGTAAAGCACGCAACATCATTAAGGACCCACCCAGCACAAGGACTTTTTCTGTCTACTACCCTCAGGCAGACGATACAGGAGTCTGCCATCACACACAAAAAGACTAAGGACGTGCTGTAACATCATCACGTTGTGCTGTAACATCATCATATTGTGCAGTAACATTATCATATTGTGCTGTAACATCATCATATTGTGCTGTAACATCATCATATTGTGCTGTAACATTATCATATTGTGCTGTAACATCATCATATTGTGCTGTAACATCATCACGTTGTGCTGTAACATCATCACGTTGTGCTGTAACATCATCACGTTGTGCTGTAACATCATCACGTTGTGCTGTAACATCATCATATTGTGCTGTAAAATCATCACGTTGTGCTGTAACATCATCATGTTGTGCTGTAACATCATCATGTTGTGCTGTAACATCATCACGTTGTGCTGTAACATCATCATGTTGTGCTGTAACATCATCATGTTGTGCTGTAACATCATCACGTTGTGCTGTAACATCATCATATTGTGCTGTAACATCATCATATTGTGCTGTAACATCATCACGTTGTGCTGTAACATCATCATGTTGTGCTGTAACATCATCACGTTGTGCTGTAACATCATCATGTTGTGCTGTAACATCATCATGTTGTGCTGTAACATCATCACGTTGTGCTGTAACATCATCATGTTGTGCTGTAACATCATCACGTTGTGCTGTAACATCATCACGTTGTGCTGTAACATCATCACGTTGTGCTGTAACATCATCATGTTGTGCTGTAACATCATCATGTTGTGCTGTAACATCATCACGTTGTGCTGTAACATCATCACGTTGTGCTGTAACATCATCACGTTGTGCTGTAACATCATCACGTTGTGCTGTAACATCATCATGTTGTGCTGTAACATCATCATGTTGTGCTGTAACATCATCATGTTGTGCTGTAACATCATCACGTTGTGCTGTAACATCATCACGTTGTGCTGTAACATCATCACGTTGTGCTGTAACATCATCACGTTGTGCTGTAACATCATCACGTTGTGCTGTAACATCATCACGTTGTGCTGTAACATCATCACGTTGTGCTGTAACATCATCACGTTGTGCTGTAACATCATCACGTTGTGCTGTAACATCATCACGTTGTGCTGTAACATCATCATGTTGTGCTGTAACATCATCATGTTGTGCTGTAACATCATCATGTTGTGCTGTAACATCATCATGTTGTGCTGTAACATCATCACGTTGTGCTGTAACATCATCATATTGTGCTGTAACATCATCACGTTGTGCTGTAACATCATCACGTTGTGCTGTAACATCATCACGTTGTGCTGTAACATCATCACGTTGTGCTGTGGCTGCAGGTAAAAAACAGCACCTTTTATATTGGCAAATCATTTTTATGGAGTGGCCGATGTCCGATATTTAGCTTTAACACTAATATTGGCCGATACCGATACCATGCAGATAATATCGTGCATCCCTTGTATTTCTTGTTTGTTTGTTCTTTGATATTTTAGCAAGTCGATTTGGTTCTTCTTGTCCTAAGCATTTAATTGTACTGTTAACTGTGTTAACCTGCATATGACAAATAAACACAACTTGAACTTGATACCATAGTGATGCATTCACATGTTTGTCCTTGTTTTCCTGTTTTTGACCGTCAGTACTCGGTAGTAAGGTGGAGTTTTCAGCAGTTTTCTGTTAAAATAACACTCTTGCGTGTTTGTGTCCCTCATGCTTTTGTTGTTTTTCCATTTGGTTCTTTCCTGAACTCGACAAAGATGTTTGAACACGGGCTGCAGCCTTGCGGGCCTGAACTGACACACAGCTGTGATTTATCTTTGCTGGAATGTGTGTGTGTTTTCACGTTCCTGAGAACGGCAGAGGACAATAAAAACAAGTGGAGAGAGGGGGACAAAGAGGGTGCAATGTGTTCACAAACACATTAACACTTGAACCCATACACACAGCGAAAAACAGGCGCACGCTCACAGGGACAGGAAGTCTGACAGATAAACAGGCGTCATGGCGGATGGCGGTGGGGCCAGAGCAGACGGTCGCACTGAGATGTTTTGCTTCATTGGTGACCTGCGTTCCTCAAACTCCAGCATTAAGATCAACCCTCCTCCAAATATAGAGAAAATACATTTTCCTTCCTTTTGTTTTCAGTGCTTGCCTCATAAAAGACAAAAGAAGAACCTCTGCCCCATTTCCTCTGCATCTGCTGTAAATTATTAACATCATATGACATCTTGTACTGTATAACAGTTTGAAAAAGAAAACAATGATGGTTGAACAAAGAACTAAGAGTTAGGATGAAATAATGTGTTAATCACCTTGTCTACTGGAAGCAGGGGAGAAACAAGCAGCACGGATGACTAACTCCTGTTTTCACTGTGAATTGTTCCATTGTTGAAGGTGAAGGCCTCGCTTCATACATCTTCTGGACTAAAATAGTGATCAGGCCACCGTAAACAGGAAACAGGTTTGAGTTTGTTATTCAAGTGCATGTGTGTGTTTCTTTAACTTCCTGTTATCTCCATTTTCTGTCCTTGTCATCGTTTGTTCACCATCTCTCACACTGTTGGAAAATTACAAATAAGCATCCAATAAACATGCCTGATTAAAGCCTTGTTTATACTTCATGCAAGACGTGCGGCTGCGGCCCAGCGATGACATAATTGCGTGTGTGTCACCGACCGCATTGAGTGTTTATACTTGTAAAAGACGTGGGGGATACATTATAGTAATCCCTCCCTCTTCCATCCCACTGCATACGTCACGCGCACTCCCACTGCATGTTTTATCAGGACAAACGGATTTAATATAATGATAGGCTCCATTACCTCGATTTGTGAGTCCGTTATCATGGGCGTAGCCAGGATTTTATGAGGGGCGGTTCGTTTAAAGGAAACGTGGACCTTGAACAAGCAAAACGCCTCGGTGGTTCACTGGAAACGCGTCGGGTTACCGCTCCAAAGCTTTTCTTGACTCCGGTTCAAATCTCACCTGGTTGAACTTATTTTACGTTTGGCTTTTATTGGATAAAAAAAAGCCTGTTAACCACAGGCATATTAACTCCTTTTTTTTAATCCAATAAAAGACAAACGTAAAATAAGTTCAACCAGGTGAGATTCGAACCCGAGTCGAGAAAAGCTTTGGAGCGGTAACCCTACGCGTTTCCAGTGAACCACCGAGGCGTGTTGCTATTTCAAGGTCCATTTTTTCTTATGTTGGCTGTTGTAATGTTTGTAGTCGTCCCCCGGTGTTTAATGTATGTGTCCAGCCACTGCAAAGACAGGTATAATGGAGGAACTGGATTGATCCCGCCAGGATCCCCGCTCCGGACCGCCTCGGCGAGTTTCTCTTCAAAACTATCCATGTCAAAGCAAAAACAAAAACCGGCTTCTGGAAGAGTAGCAGGTAGCGGGGTGATACACGATATATTGACATCCAAACAAAAAACGCCCACAAACATTGAACCAATCACACGCTCCGGGCCGCATCCTCCACGTCTCGCAGTGCTGACTGGGGGCAATGTATAGGACAGCTGTTACCGGGGGATCACAGAGGGAGTGCAGACGGAAGTTGCACAACTTCTTTTCACTCAACAGGGGGTAAAAGATGTGCGACAAGAAGTATAAACCAGCCATAAGCCTGGTTTATACTTCTTGTCTTACGTCTTTTACCCCCTGTAGAGTGCCCAGCGATGACGTAATTGCGTGTGTGTCACCGACCGCATTTGAGTGTTTATACTTTAAAAAGACTGGGGGATACATTATAGAAATCCCTCCCTCTTCCCTCCCACTGCATACGTCACGCACACTCCCACCGGACCGCCTCGGCGATTTTCTCTTCAAAACTATCCATGTCAAAGCAAAAACAAAAACCGGCTTCTGGAAAGCCGTTTTCGCACTGCACAGCCCTCCCCTGAATGAAATTCAGCTCGCGCTGAAAGGCGGAAATGCTCTGATGGGTGCGCGCTTCGTGTTATTTACTCATTCATTCATTCATTCAACCTTTATTTAGTCCTTTATTTACATTCTGAAATAAGCTGATTTGTAATCAGTTGTTAAAAAATATATAACTCAGAAGCACTAATATATATATATATATTCAGCTAACACATATTTTTTTGGCGTTTCTGTAGTTATATTTTAATGAAATTCAGCTCGCGCTGAAAGGCGCAAACAAAAAATGCCCACAAACTTTGAACCAATCACACGCTGCGAGCTGCATCGTCGGCGTCTCACAGTTCTTACTGGGGGCCATGTACAAGACAGCTGTCACCGGGGGATCGCAGCGGGAGTGCAGACGGAAGTTGCACAACCTTTTTTCACTCAACGGGGAGTAAAATACGTAAACAAGGGCGTAGATTTCATCTCATTATTGGGGGGGACCATAAACAGGGAAATTTTTTAAGAGCAATTTTGGGGGGGTCGGCAAAGTTACAGTGAAATGTAATGCAAAATGTACAGAGGGAAGTTTATCCAAACTGCATGCATATACTATGCAGAATAATCAGCAATAATATTGATTTAAATGGCATGTATTTAGTAGTCTTAATACTACTATTAATCAGTACAATAGTGACACTCATTACTCTTGTAAAAAAATTAATATGTTCAATCTTTGCCACTTGTCATTTTGACAAGTGGCAAAATGAGAATTTTGCAAAATAGGTCCCCTCTAAATATTGTTTAAATTTCAGTTTGGCTTGTATTCATAGATTGCTGTGGTCAGTGTCACTGATAATCTGGTACCACACCTTCCCAAAATCTTAAAGCTTAAAAAGAAAACAGTTTTCAAGGAGAAGAAATACTTTAATGCAGGGGTCACCAAACTTTTTGAGACTGAGAGCTACTTCAGTGGGACCAAGAGGCACAAAGGTCCACTTGTTCGTTCCAAACAAATTTGCATGGTTCAACTTTAATTATAGTATTAATAATAATACATTTACATACATGTGAATATATGACTGCCTGATCACATCTGATCTGGTCTGTATTATTAAAGACTCCACACAATGATTTAGCTTGGTAAATATGATCAATTATTATTGATAATTACCAGTAGTGATTAGAACTCTCAATCAAGAACTTGAGTCCTCAGTTTGAATCCTTTTTGGTTCTTCTGTGCAAATGTAAATTGTTCTTAGCTTTGACTGGGAGTGTGGATGGTTGTTTGTCTCTTTGTCTGTCTCTGTGATGGACTGGAGACGTGTCCTGGGTGTCTCTGGGACAGACTGGAGACTGTCCTGGGTGTCCCTGCCTTCACACAAAAGCAGCTGAGATTGGTTCCAGTCCTAAACAAGGGGGCATAATGGATTACTTATTAACTGATATTTAAACATAAAACACTATTTCTTTTATGTTAAACTCAATCTGTAACATTTGAAATTCATTGTATTTTATAAATATTTTATTAACTGTTTTGTAGAAATGAACACGTTTGTAACATTCATTCAAAATATGCCTTTTACTGTAGCATTTTTTAAGAACCTATTAAGAATAAAATCTTCCAGTTGCAGATACAAAATATCAATAATGTAATTGTAATATAATAAACAGTGACTTTTTTATTAATCATGTGACATAAGTATTGATCCTCAACATTTTTTATAATAATAATTTATTTATAAAGCCCTTTAAAACAACCACAGCTGCAACAAAGTGCTACACATATAAAATCATTTTAACTAATCATCACATCTTCTCTACTCTTTTTAAATTAATTATCTTTCACATATTTTATCATTACTTCTTTCAAGAGCTCCACACCTGAAAATATGATGAATGTGAATCCATCCTGCTCAAAGCTGCTCTGAGATTCTTCTGTCTGTTGCAGCCACCAGGGAGCTAGTTAGCATTGAAGCTAGCGTGTTAGCTGATGAAGTGTCGCTCCTCGTTGCGTTTTGCTGTTGCTACAGCCACTAATGAGACACAGACACACTTGTCTTTCAACACTGTGAAAGACCTTTTCCTCCCAGTCACTGTCACCAATGTTTTAAGTAGCTACTTACTGGAAGTTAATAGTTTGTGCTGCAGCTCCCGTGCTGCAGCTCCCGTGCGGAGCCGCCTGTGACTCCGGTGCCGCTGTTGTTCCTTGTAAACATTGGACTAAACCATTTGCCAACAGAGAAGGGGGGGGGGCAAAATTTCCTTTTTTTTTCTTAGAATAATGGCGGATTTCTCTCTTTTTTTGCCTTTTTATATTTATATTGTTTAAAGACACGGTTTCCTTTATTGAATTATTGGGGGGGACAGATCTATATTTCCCCAAGATTGGGGGGGTCCGGACCCCCCCGACCCCCCCAGGATCTACGCCTATGCACAGTAAGTATAAACCAGGCTTCAAGCTTTTGGGGTGTATAGCCACATTCCTGCCTCCAGCAGGGTGAGATATCCTCACACAAAGTTAAAACTGAAGCATAAGGAGCATCGGTGTTAAACATCCTTTTTGCTGAACTAACTTGGAAGAGTCAACGAGATGGGACAAAGACTCCAGGGAGATGATTAACTGATGATTAACTGAACTTCACCAGATTATCTGAAGGATATTCTTATTCCACACTCATCCACCCGGTCGCTGCGGTCACAGAACAGTAATCTCCTTCACATTCCGAGAACCAAATTAAGGACCATGGGAGACCGGGCTTTCAGTGTGGCTGCCCCCCGCCTGTGGAACTCTCTTCCTGACTGTCTGAGGGTCCCACAGTCTGTGGTTGACTTTAAGAGCGGCTTGAAGACCTTTCTTTTCAACCGAGCATACTCTGCCTCCTCATGATTCTACTTTTGATCTTAGTTGATACTGTTATTGATTTTACTTGTTCTATTACTTGTTTTATTGACATTTAATTTCTGTTGCACCGTGTAGCACTTTGAGATTTTCATTAATGAAAAGTGCGTTATAAATTGAATTCATTATTATTATTATTATTATGATGTTCAGTGTTATTTCCAGGGACGCTCGTGGAAATATTTTCTCAAATGTGGCAGAAAGTTGATAATACTGGAGAGTAGCCAGAAGGGAAGTGTGGAGGCGCTCTGCTGAACTGTTTACATGTAAAATCACTTGAGCTACATGTCAGTTCACCTCCTCGCTCCAACACCTACATTTTGTGTGTTTATGTCAAGGAGTAGGGATGTCCCAGTTCTTAGTGTAGGTGTGGGGATGAATAGATAATTTATTTTCAGAAACACACTTCAAAAGAAGAGGTATGAGCACTGCTAAGAGGCTTGCAAATACAATTTATTTATTTATTATTATTATTATTATTTTGTATTTTTTACATTTACAATGGTCCCTCATTTATTGGGCTGGTTACGTTCCTGATCCCCCGCAATAAGTGAAAATCTGTGAAGTAGGAATGCTATATTTATTTTAGTATTATATATATATATATATTATATATATACTGTACCGGTCTGTCGTGGTGAAGAGAGAGCTGAGTCGAAAGGCAAAGCTCTCAATTTACCGATCGATCTACGTTCCCACCCTCATCTATGGTCATGAGCTTTGGGTTGTGACCGAAAGAACGAGATCTCGGATACAAGCGGCTGAAATGAGTTTTCTCCGCAGGGTGTCTGGACTCTCCCTTAGAGATAGGGTGAGAAGCTCAGTCATCCGGGAGGGACTCTGAAAAGAGCCGCTGCTTCTCCACATCGAGAGGAGCCAGTTGAGGTGGCTCGGGCATCTGGTTAGGATGCCTCTTGGACGCCTCCCTGGTGAGGTGTTCCGGGCATGTCCCACCAGGAGGAGACCCAGAGGAAGACCCAGGACACGCTGGAGGGACTATTGCCTCTTTTCCACCGCTCGGCTCGGCTCGGGTTGGATCGGCTCAGGTCGGCTCAGTTCGGGTCGGGTCACATCTATGTTCTGTTTCCACAGCTTTTTTGTACCCCTTCTGTGGGCGGGGTCCAGAATCCTACTCGTCCAGAAACTGTTTTTTTTTTTAAACAACACAGTGTGATCACAACATGTTCATATACGAAATGTATCCTGTTGGAGTTATTTGAAATAAAATTCAATGTTTTATAGACATAAAGACACCTCCATTAATTTTCTCCCTTCTACTTTGTATCACATATTATCAATTCTATCAAAAACCACATAACTGATATTTTTCAAAAAAATCTAGTGTGATCACAACATGTTCATATACGAAATGTATCCTGTTGGAGTTATTTGAAATAAAATTCAATGTTTTATAGACATAAAGACACCTCCATTAATTTTCTCCCTTCTACTTTGTATCACATATTATCAATTCTATCAAAAACCACATAACTGATATTTTTCAAAAAAATCTAGTGTGATCACAACATGTTCATATACGAAATGTATCCTGTTGGAGTTATTTGAAATAAAATTCAATGTTTTATAGACATAAAGACACCTCCATTAATTTTCTCCCTTCTACTTTGTATCACATATTATCAATTCTATCAAAAACCACATAACTGATATTTTTCAAAAAAATCTAGTGTGATCACAACATGTTCATATACGAAATGTATCCTGTTGGAGTTATTTGAAATAAAATTCAATGTTTTATAGACATAAAGACACCTCCATTAATTTTCTCCCTTCTACTTTGTATCACATATTATCAATTCTATCAAAAACCACATAACTGATATTTTTCAAAAAAATCTAGTGTGATCACAACATGTTCATATACGAAATGTATCCTGTTGGAGTTATTTGAAATAAAATTCAATGTTTTATAGACATAAAGACACCTCCATTAATTTTCTCCCTTCTACTTTGTATCACATATTATCAATTCTATCAAAAACCACATAGCTGATATTTTTCAAAAAAATCTAGTGTGATCACAACATGTTCATATACGAAATGTATCCTGTTGGAGTTATTTGAAATAAAATTCGAATTTTTATAATTTATTTTCGTTGTGCAAGCACAGGTTTTTGGAAAAAGTCAAAGCGAAACTACTTTAAATGCAGCATATTTGACCACTACGTGACAATATTAAAGCGTGGTTAAGCTCAGGAACCCTCGTACTATAAAGTCAGATATGAAATATATTTTATATCTGTTCATTGAGCTACATTTAAAGACATAAAGCCGCCCGCGCGCCGCGTGTTGCTCGTGGCGAAACTACTTTTTAAAATCGTGCAGTTTTGAGCAGTACGTGATTTTATTAAGGACACGTTCAGCTGAAGACCCATCTTTGCTATAAATTTAAAAAATAATAATTGTTTTTACCGTGTTTATCATGTAAGTCCTGCAGTGATCGCGTCCCTCTCTTCCGTGAAAACAGCTCGTGTCTCCTCCTCCCTCCTTCCGGAGCGGGTCAGCTCGCCTCAGTACCCCAATGAAACCAGCCCGAAAATCTCGAGAAATCTCGCGCGGTTCAGCACGGAATATCCGGTGGAAAAGGATGAAAGGGGGTCTCTGCGACGCACATATGACGTAACATCCGACCCGAGCCGACCGGTGGAAAAGGGGCATAGTTTCTCGGCTGGCCTGGGAACGCCTTAGGATTCCCCCAGAGGAGCTGCTCCAAGTGGCTGGAGAGGGAAGTCTGGGCCTCCCTACTTAGGCTGCTACCCCCGCGACCCGACCCCAGATAAGCGGACGAAAATGGATGGATGGATGGAGATATA
>JBBPBX010061691.1:8566-21044 GCA_038048925.1 Garcialebias charrua | reverse complement strand
CACCTCTGTTTCCTAGTCAGGAGTCCGAGATTTCTGTTCCTTCTGTTCAGCACCATTTTCGTCGTTGTCGTAGAGTTTGGCGTCAGACGAAGTCTGCCCTGCTACGGACTACTGATCACAACAGGAGACATGCTGACCGCCATTGTTCATTGGCTCCCACTTATCATGTGGGTCAGAAGGTTTGGCTCTCTACCAGAGACATAAGGCTCAAAGACACTCCCAGAAAACTTGCTCCTCGTTTTATTGGTCCTTTTCCTGTGGTCAGAATAATTAACCCTTCTGCTGTACGTCTTAAACTACCTACTTCCATGCACATCCACCCCACTTGCCACGTTTCTCAAATAAAACCGGTCTCTGAGAGTCCTTTGAACCCTCCTGCCAACCTCCCTCCTCGCCCCCGTCTTATTGACAATCATCCTGCCTTTACGGTCAGGCGTATCCTGGATGTTAGGCGTTGAGGACGGGGTTTCCAGTATTTAGTTGACTGGGAGGGTTATGGGCCCTAAGAAAGGTTGTGGATCCCTAGGTCTTTTATTCTAGATCATAGCCTCATTTCCTCCTTTTTCAGGTCTCATCCTGAGAAATGCCTTAGATTGCCAAGAGGCGATACTTGAGGAGGAGGTACTGTAGGTTTTCCAGTTTTTTGCTTCCTTTCACAGATTCCTGTTACCTGAGGTCAAGTTGATGAGTCATAGCTGACAGCCATTTTCACTAATCACCACCAGGACTATTTAAGACTGCTGGCTGGCTTCATTCAGTGCTGAAGCATTACCTACTTTATGGTACAAGTGCTCTCAGCCTCTTGGCATTATCCTTGTAGTTTTCACTCTTACCTTGTGATTTTTTTCTCCTCATGCCTCTGCAGACCTTGGTACTCCAGTGCCTCTCATCTTGGATTACCTTGGCTGTACTGTGGATCTTGTGCTAAAACTCACCTGGATGTATTACTTCACCTTGGGCCTCTTCAACTGCTGTTCCAGAGACACCTTCTAAACGCTCCACCCATGTTCCCCCCCTGTGAACTCTTCGACCTGACTTGGATTATTCCTCTGAGAGCCTCCAACTCATTAAGTTCTCTGTGAGGTGATTCCTGTAAATAAGACTGTGTTTGTCACTTTAAATAAATCCTGTTTTTTTAACCTCTGAGTCTGTTATCCTTCAGTTCGTTCACCTGGGTTATTATTTAATATTATGACAGTGGGTTGTCAACCGAAGTTGATGGGACCCCATTTTTATTTGTATTTAGTGGATTAAAGATTAAATAAAAACTATACCCAGAATTGTCCACCGGCTGTGGGTTTTTTCAACCACTAACCTACACGTGCTGCTCATAAAATTGCATTATCATGAAAATGTTATTTCAGTAATTCCATTCAAAAAGTGAAACTTGTATATTATTGTATATTCATTCATTACACACAGACTGATATATTTCAAATGCTTTTTTTAATTTTTAATGTTGATGATTATAACTGACAACTAATAAAAACTCCAAATTCAGTATCTCAGAAAATTAGAATAGTAAGACCAATTTAAAAATAGATAATTTTTAGAAATGTTGGCCAACTGAAAAGTATGAACATGAAAAATATGAGCAGGTATAGGACTCAATACTTAGTTGGGGCTCCTTTTGCCTGGATTACTGCAGCAATGTGGCATGGAGTCGATCAGTCTGTGGCACTGCTCAGGTGTTATGAGAGCCCAGGTTGCTCAACCAGGAAGTGCGCTAAAACGTCTTGGTAAAAGCTGCGTTGACCTGGGACCTCTGAAAACACAGTGGACTAACACCAGCAGATGACATGTCCAAAGTTATGTTCCCTGGTGAAAGTACAGTGAAAGGGCGGCCGTGGCGTAGTGGTAATGGCAGTCGTCCCCCGATCGTAAGGTTGGCGGTTCGAATCCCGGTTCCCCACACCATGTGTCGTTGTGTCCTTGGGCAAGACACTTAACCCCGAGTTGCTCCCGGTAGGACTGGAAAGCACATTGCATGGTAGTTTTCCGCTACCGGTGTATGAATGTGTGTAGCATTCAATGTGTGTAGCACTTTGAGATTTTCACTAATGAAAAGTGCGTTATAAATTGAATTCATTATTATTATTACAAAAAAAAAAAAGAAGTCCCATAGCTTCAGGCTCAAATGAAGAGGAGCCTTCAAAATTTACATTAGTTTTTTTAAGACATTATCTCACCAGAAGTCAGGCTATGACACTCAGAAGATTTAATCGGGGGGGGGGGGGGTAGCCTCACAGTTTGTATAGCACAGGTCTGGTTCTGCTCCAGGGTTGTATCCAAGTCTCAATTCTGCCCATGTCAGACGAGGGTCAGCCCAGTATGGGAAGACACCAACACATACAAAACATAAAAACTGCCCATTTGACCAGACCTTTATGAACTGGACTTTGTATAATCGCCAGATGATATAAAAAAATCAATTTTTCACAGTGGGACAGTGACTGAAAAATGAGTGGAATAAAAAAAAATTATGTCAATCACTAAATCAATCAGTCCATCCACCTTATTTATAACCACAGGAAGATTTGATAATTAGTAGGGGTGCACCGATAAATCGGCCCCGATTTCCTTAATTTGGGGAGATTGGCCGATACCTACACGAGACGACTACTGGAAGCCTCTTTTGGACATACACATACAGTAAAGCTAACAATTACACTGAATAAAACCCTTATGAGAAAAACAGTCATAACAAAATGTTCATAAATTGGCATAAGTTGTCTAAAACTTTATAATGTGATAAGGGCCTTTACTGATTCCAAAGGGTTATATAAATTATAGCTATACCTACAATTAATATATTTAATAGTGTTGAAGTGCACTGTATAGGTCATTTTATATTTTGTTACCATACATGACTGGAGCAAAATATAAAACACCAAATGTTTCACTCAAGTACTTTGTACACCACACTAGCTAATCTAATTACATTAATCGCCTTTCTGGCAATATAAACACGTAAAAGTTAAACCTATGGCAAATTTTGAATTTCACAGAGGGATTAACAAGGTGGGCAGTGTGTGCACAACTTTAAATAAATATGGTTAAATTATGGTAACTTCAACAGCAAATACAACGTACTGTTCTCACCACAAGAAACTGAAAGTTATGCACCATAACTCATGTTCCCTGAAGGAAGGGAACGAGTTGCAACATACTTGCTATGGGAATTGCGCCCCCGCGTGAATACCTGAAGGAACACAATCACGCCTTCACGGCTAGGGTGTCAGCGTCGCGCCAGAGGCCCCGCCCTCTGTGTATTTAAGCGGCTGACGCCCGTCCATCTTTCTCCAAAATTGCACTTCACCGAGCTTTCAGCATTGAAAGGGTCAGATATGTTGCACCTCGTTCCCTTCCTTCAGGGAACATGAGTTATGGTGCATAACTTTCAGTTCCCTTATCAATCAGTCACTCGGTGCAACATACTTGCTATGGGAACATAATTCATTCACGCCCTTGAAATGCTCAGTAAAATGCAAGTGAGAACATCCGCCTTAAAAAGACAGGCATCTCCCGGCTGCTTTTTACAAGGTATGTAGAGAGCACAGGCTGAGAGGAAAAAATGCCAAACGTAAAGAACATCAGTTTGATGTTTCGACCGGGCATATAGATAAACAACACCAGCTAGAGACAGCCTAAGCGTGCTCCACTAGTGTGAGTTGAAAAACCTTCTTTTTTTTTTACATATAGGGCACGACTGACAAGTGGGGCCCATCCTGATTTTGGAGATCAGTTAAGGAGAGGGAAAACCCTTCCATTAAACATCTCCTAGGCAAAATATAAACACCAAGGGGTACCCTTGTGTATGTTCTAACTGTTTTGGGATAAAGCAACCAAAACCTTAGGCGCTCAGCCAGTTCCCTTCAAAGGCCAGGCTGAAAGTTGCCACAACCCTGGACGTGGGTGTAGAAGCTACCCACGTGCCTGAGTCAGCAGGTCCCTGTGAGGAGGCAATTGCCATGGTATCCCTGATAACATTGAAATCAACTCCGGGAACCCCGGTTTCTGTGGCCATCTGGGGGCTATGAAGTTCAGGGAGAAAGCTCCCTGGCGCACCCGTTCCAGTGTCGGCCCAATCAGGAGGACAGGTGGAAAGGCATAGTAGAGCACCCCTGCTGGTCAATCATTTGCCAGAGCATCCAATCCCAAAGGTGCGTCTGTTTCCCTCAAGGAGAAGTAGAGGTCACACTATGAGCTAGCCCTGCAAGCGAACAAGTCCACAGAGGCTCTCCCAAATCGTGACCAGACCTGTTCCAAAATCCGTGGGTTCAGGCTCCATTCTGACGCCAAGAGAGGCCCTCTTGAGAGGGCATCTGCTCCATAATTTAGATCATCAGGGATATGAGTCGACCTAAGTGACAGGATTCTTGGAGCACACCACGTGAGCATACTCTGCGTCAGTCCGAGGAGGACCCGAGACCTTGTCCCTCCCTCTCTGTTGATGAATGACACTGTGGTCCTGTTATCTGATTTCTCCAGGATGTGCTGTCCAGCAATCAGACCTTTACTGAAGAAGTATTTTAATGACAGGAATGCGGCTAACAACTCTAGGAAGTTGAGCTGCGTGCCACCTCTGATCTGACTCTGTTCAAAACCAGACTGAAGACCCACTTGTTCAAAAAAGCTTTCAGTGTGTAACTTTTATTACTTTTCGTATTTTAGTATGTAGCATTTTTTATTTCCATTGCCTTCTTTTATTGCTGTTGTTTCTTATTCTATTTTCATTGATTTATTGTTCCAGTTTATTCATCTTTTTATCCTGTTAAGCACCTTGGTCAATGCAAGGCATTGTAGGAAGGTGCTATACAAATAAAGTTTATTATTATTATTATTATTATATGTAATCTCGCTTCCCACTCATTCTAAAGGCCACGGGCGTTATGATTTCTGCAGATCGCCCCCCATCCTGTTTTAGAGGCGTCCGTCGTGATTACTACACGAGACGACACCCTTCCCAATGAGACCCCTTCTGTGAAAACGGACGGGTCTCTCCAAGATGGAAAATGGATAAAAGACAGACTGCAGGACTCTTTTCAAATGGTAAAAGTGAGCTGGCGCCGATATCAGAAAGCAGTGAAAACTGCTAAATCACAATACTTCTGTGAGATCATTGCTACAAACTCTCGCAATCCTCGAGTTCTGTTCTCCACCCTAAACTCTGTTCTCCACCTCACCGAACAATCACCCCTGGAAGCCTCGACTGATCTGTGCGAGAACTTCCAACATTTCTTTTTAGATAAAATCGCAACCACCAGGGCTCTCATTTCTCCTCCATCTCACGATCCATCCATCCCACCTCAATCTGTTACTGTTTGTGACCATTTTGAACCAGTCTCTCTGTCCTCTCTAGAGCAGGTCATGTGCAACCTGAAACCATCTGGCTCCCCCTTTGATGTGGTCCCCCCTCGGCTACTAAGGCCCTGTTTACACGGACACTGTGTGGGGGAAACGTAACTTTTGGGCATGTTAATTAGTTTAAAAGTTTTGCGTTGACACGGATCTGACATGGATCTGCTCGAATCTCCCCCCTCCCTCATGCCCCCCCGCTTACACCCACTGCGCATGCGTCCTGTTGAACCTTCACCCACTGCGCATGTGTGCTACGTCACTCTGTTGGCAGTCTGCTAGTTTCTTTTGTGCTAAAAGCTGAGCTAACAACAACAAGTTAAAGCTGGATTTTGGATAAGAGTCGACATTTGACACCAAGCGGGACTCTTTTCATCTAACAAGCTGCACCAGTTGCTGACTGTGGACCAGAACCGAGTCGATGAGGATGAAGTCTGACTTTACTCCGTGATGAACAGCTGACTTACAGCAGGTAAATCAACGTTCTTAATATAATGTTTGCTTGTGTTTACTTTGATCACACAACAACGGAGTTTTTATTTATTTATTTATTTATTTCTGCCAGGTGCAGAAGCTGTCGACTCGTTCCAACAAACAGGCAGACGGTTCGGCGGTTCTGATGGGTCCAGATGAACACACAGCAAGAGTCCAGTTCATTAACGTAGTTACAGTTCGGTTCACGTGTTTTTAATAGTGTGTTCAGTTTAATTCTCAGTGTTTGTGTTGTAAAATTTGTGCTGCTGAATAAATAAATAAAAAATAAACCTGGTGTCTTCATTTTCACAGCACGTTACGCACTGTTTAAAAAATGTAACGAGTCCAGATAGATACTGTACAGTTCAGATAAATTTAAACATCTCCCACGCCAACATAAATACTATTTATTATTGTTAAACTGTTATATTTTGCAACGTGAAATGTCATCCTGCCACGCGCATGCGGGCTGCGCGCATGTGGTTGACACAAAAGATCAGCAGGAGATGTTTATATTATCAGCGGGGGTGCAGCGAAAAAGTTCCACTTTGGGAGCAGGCTCAGAAAACTATCGGTGTCATAGAGGGGGGCCAGCGGTGTCGTGTAGGCGATAAGCAAAGTCGCAAAGAGAAAGTAGCGGTTACACTCAAAATACGTGCCGTGTAAACTGGCCCTGAAGAAGGTTTTTCACACTCTAGATCCCTCCATTCTCTCTATTGTAAATAGCAGTCTATCCTCGGGTGTGGTGCCAAAATCATTAAAACATGATGCTGTTCAACCCCTCCTGAAAAAACCAAACCTCGACCTGTCAGTATTATCCAACTTCAGGCCTGTCTCCAGACTCCCATTTGTATCTAAACTTCTAGAGAAAATAGTTGAGTCCCAGCTAAAGTGCTTCCTGGAGGATCACGCTATCCCCGAGCTATTCCAATCTAGCTTAAAATCCCTCCACAGCACTGAGACTGCCCTATTGAAGGTTTTTAACAACATCTTCCTATCCACAGACACTGGTGACTCTGTGTTGCTTGTTCTATTGGACCTCACATCCGCTTTCGACACCATCGACCATGAGATCCTCATTGCTAGGTTGGAACAGTGGGTGGGCATCTCAGGGTCAGCCCTAAACTGGTTCAGATCCTACCTCTCTGACAGGTCTTTTTGTGTGTCCATCAATGATTTTACTTCTGCAGTGGCGGCTCTTAAATGGGGGGTTCCGCAGGGGTCCATCCTGGGTCCTCTCTTGTTCTCCTTATACCTGCTGCCACTCGGTGCTATTTTCCGGAAACACAATATACCCTTCCACTTCTACGCCGATGACTGTCAAATTTACTTCCCCCTAAGACAAAATGGTACAGGCTCTATTCAACCTCTGCTCGACTGCCTGGCTGACATCAGGGACTGGATGGCTTTAAATTTCTTAAGCTTCAACGATAAGAAGTCTGAAGCCATATTGTTCCTTCCCAATGACACAACCTCGAACCACTGCATTGACCTTTCTGCTCTACCCCTGTCCGAAAAACAAAAAGTCACAAATCTGGGAGTGATAATGGATCCTTCCATGAAACTCAACAGTCATGTAAACATGATCGTCAAATCCTGTTTTTTCCAGCTGAGGCGTCTGTCTAAGCTGAAGCCCATATTATCAAAAAACAACCTGGAGACAGTGATTCACGCATTCATTACATCTAGGCTTGATTACTGCAATTCACTTCTGCTTGGCGTCAGTCAAGCCACCATTGCACGATTACAACTGGTTCAGAACGCAGCTGCCCGATTTTTAACCAGCACACGCAAAAGAGAGCACATTACACCAGTCTTGGCCTCCCTGCACTGGCTACCGGTTCATCTTCGAATCCAATTCAAAATTCTCATGTATGTCTACAAATCGCTGAACAGTCTCGCCCCTCGCCTATCTCTCGGATCTGATACACCCATATGTCCCTCCATGTGCTTTGAGGTCAGAGGACCGGGTACACTTAAGAGTTCCAGAAACTCACCTTAAGCGCAAGGGTGACAGGGCATTCTCTGTAGCAGGCCCAAGACTCTGGAACGAGTTACCGTTGCTCATCAAACAGACCCCCTCCCTCTCAGTTTTCAAATCCCGGTTAAAAACTCACTACTCCTCCATTGCTTTCCATGCTAGCTGATTTATATTTGATCGTTTTACTTATGATCTGCAATGTTTTTATGTTTTTCGTGTTGTACTTCATTGTCTGTGTTGCCTGTTACGTGTTTGTTTGTTCAGCACTTTGTTGTGGACTTGTTCCTGTTGAAAGTGCTTTATAAATAAAATGGTATTGTATGGTATGGTATGGTAAGATTCCAGGGCCCTCAGGCACTCTGAATCTATCCTGACCTTTCCTGCTTGATTAGTCAGGGTAGGTTGTGTCTGTCGGTTTATCCATACTTGTATGGCCCGCATTTTCAGTAATGCGTGTGGCACACAGGGAATGGCTGCCGCCAAGAGGCCTAAAAGGCTTTGGCAGGTCTTCACAGGGACCCGTTGGTCCAGTTTAAATCTTTCTAGGCGACAGCGAATGGAGGAAACTCGTTCCTTCGAGAGCCATGCTTTGTACAGGACAGTGTCGATCTGTACTCCCAGAAAAACGGTAACCCGTGATGGAGTTAGATCGCTTTTTTGTAGGTTAATGACAAAACCGAGAGACTTCAGGTGAGAGATCACCCTATAGGAGTGTGATTGGGCCTACATTATGCTTCAAGCCAGAATCAGCAGGTCATCTAAGTAATTCATGACCCTGAGTCTTTGATTCCTAAGGGGAGTCAGGGCCGTATCCATACATTTAGTAAATGTACGAGGAGCAGTCTTTAAACCGAAGGGTAAGGCTTTGAATTCATAAGCATTCCCTTCAAACGCAAAGCGGAGGAACTTCCTATGTTTCCTCCACACGCCTATGTGGAAATAGGCATCTTTTAAATCCATTGTACATGCGTAGTCTCCTGGTCTCACAGACTGGAGAACTTGCCGCAGTGTAAGCATCTTGAACTTAAAAGTTTTAATTCTTTTGTTGAGAGCCCTGAGATCCAGAATCGGTCTCAGGGAATAATCTTTTTTGGGCACCAGGAAGTATTTGCTATAGTGGCCAGAGCGTAGTTTGCGTTCTGAGACCAAACTAATCACTCTCTTTTGGAGCATTGTCCAAACTTCCTCCCTCAGCACGTGTGCACGTGTAGGGTTAATCTTAGATTGCAGCACCCCTATGAAGTGGGGCGGTCTTTTTGTGAACTGCAACCTGAGCCCGTGACGTATTGTTGTCATGACCCAATCATTTGGTAGATATGCCTTCCAGACCTACGCGTGTGCACTGAGCCTGGACGGCATGTTGAATTGCTGCTCGTCGTGTTTTTGCGCTGGAGGGGTGGCCTTTGACCCCTCTCGCGCTCTCTCGAGCAAGCTGGTCGGCCCAACAGAAGATATCGTGAGATCTGACCATCTCTGGCAGAGCTTGTGTATCTTGCTGTGGTTCATAGTTTGACCGCACGGTTTGTGTTTTATAAAAATGGAACTCGAGTCAAGAACCAGGGCAGTCTGTGCTTTGGTACTTTTATTTTTGTACATGCCTGAAACAGTGTATGTTTGTTTACACATACAGTAGGCGAGTCATGTTTGGTGCGCGCGCACATGTCACCAGCTCCTCGTAGTATTTTACAAGGAGAGACTGGGCTCAAAATGTTATGTTCACATACCACGTGGGAGTGTAAACCTGTTAAATTATCAGTTCGTCCAGCTTCATCAGGTCCGAATCTGCTTTCCACACAGGGTCACTGAAGAGGCCCTCGGCCGGTACTGGAAATTTTCACTGTCACCAGCGGGTCTCTTCCGTGGAAGGCCTCGCATGTCTTCCTTTGGGGGTGCAAAGCTTTTCCTCGGCAACCCCTCTCGGAGGGCTTCCGCCTGTTTGCGTCTTTGTTCCAGCCTGGACTGGACGCATTCCAGGGCTTCCCCCAAGAGTCCCGTTGACTCGATTGGGTGCTGGAGGAAAGTGGACCTCTGGTTTTCCGGGCGGTCCGACAATGTTAGCCAAAGATGGTGCTGGGCGACAACTATTTCCACCATTGCTTTGCCTTGGGAGATGGCTATTGTTCCCATCATGCGGAGCACGAGGTCAGAGGCACGGCGGGCCTCCTCCATGGCCTCCGTTGCGGCCTGCTCATCTTTTGTTACCTGGATATCTTGCAGTTTTTCTGCCAGGTACGCCTGCACCATGGTCAATGCATTCATTGCGCAAGCCGCGAGGCCCTGAGCCCTGTAGCACTTCTCAAGTTGTTTCTCCGAAACGCGGCAGGCCCTGTTGGGTAGCGTTGGTTTTGTCCCCGTGGCTGCGGGGGCCAGGTGAGCCGCCAGAGTTTCCTCTATCGGGGGTGCGCTGGCGAGGCCCACTGTCTCCATTCCCGTGACATCCAGGAGTCGGGATAGTGGCAATGTGATGGGAGCTCCGGGTTCCGCCCAGGAGCGTTTGAGCTCCTTGAGGAAATCCGAAAAAAATTGGCATTTTTGCGACGTTGTCGACTGCTTCGCATAGAAGTAGTTTCCCGCCAGGCTCGTAGCCTGTTGGCGAGGCGTGGGGTCTGGCCACGCGACCTGCAGGGCGTCCGCGGCCCTATGGCGCAGGTCGAACAGGGCAGGGACTGACAAGTCCGGTTCCAGTAGGATTTGGGCCAGGTTCTGGGAGGAATCCACACTTTTTCCTCTGTAACCGTACTCGGCGTCTTGGTCAGACACTTCAGGCGTCAAGTCCTTGACGGCAATTGAGGAGTCTGACACATTGTGCTCTCCGACTCGACCGTTGCATTCCAGGTCCACGTTCTCGAGCTCCGGTTCGGGAACGAGCAGCTTCGTGTGACATGCGACCTTCAGCGCCGTGGCCTTAGCCATAGATTTAGCCAACGCGTCCACGCGGCGTTTCCTCACTACCGCCGACATTCTACAGCAGTGTGAGCAGGAGTCAGGGAATTCCAGCGCTTTCCTCGCGTGCAACATCCCTAGGCAGACAGGACAGGCCTCGTGGGTGTCCGTCGCCGAGAGGGAGTAGCCGCATCCGCTGGGGCATGGGTGCGAGCGAGGGCTCATCGTCCAGTTGGTTTTATTCTTCTTTGTCCTCCGTTTTCCCTTCTCGGGAGTCATGTCCAGAGACGAGAAGCGGTCCTAGTTTTCTTTTGTTCGAAGTCGTCTTCTCTGTTGTCTTGCTTTCGCTGCTTAGCCTGCTAATGGTTAGCAGGGGGTTGTGACGTAGTTAGCGCCATCGAGTGAAGCAGCTGCAGAAAGAGAAGAAAACTTTGAGGTAAGTAGAAAAACGCTGGACTAGCTTTTGCCAGCCCAGTAGTACGCAGGAAAATTTCTCTGTACGCTCAGTGTAGGGAGCAAGCTCACCTCAGTCGAGCGATGCGACAACAGAGAAGTCCCACAAAGTTCAGGTGTTAAGCGAGGTGAAGGGCAAAAAAGAGAAAGATGGACGGGCGTCAGCCGCTTAAATACCCAGAGGGCAGGGCCTTTGGCGCGACGCTGACGCCCTAGCCGTAAAGGCGTGATTGTATTCCTTCAGGTAATTGCGCGGGGGCGCAATTTCCATAGCAAGTATGTTGCACCGAGTGACTGACTGATAAGGGAACACACGATCGATCAGCTGACTCCAGGTGAAATGTGCAAATTAATTTGCTTCTCAATCTGCAGCAAAACAGAAAAAAGTGGGGAGTGGGTGTGATGGGAAAGCTTGGTTAATGAATGCTAAAGTAAGGCTGCTAATGTCCTTAGCTGAGGCTGTTCATGTCCTAATCCCACGAACACCACAGTGCAGTTAACACACAACTGAACAGTCAGCTGGTAAACCAATTCACACAGAAGACCAAAAAGTACTTTAGGAGCACCGCAGAGTTAAATCCAGATATGGCTGCCGCTCAGAAACAAAATGAAACAGTGACAATTTGAAACCGATAAAATGGTGCAAGCAAACAAGCTCACAACAAATATACAAGGTTACATGTGACTCTCAAAACATTAAAATACAATTGACTGAGATTTTGATAAAATTCTTTCAGAAAATATAAAAAACTTACCAAACAAAGTAGTAGCGAGCCGCAACACCATTTGAATAACACCGCTCTGACTTCTTCTTCCCATGATTCAATACGCGCGAGACGAAATCCCGTGCGGTGTCGCGAGATTTAACATTTATACATTTTTGAGTCATTTGTCAGATGATACGAACAAATACATGTACCCTCTCTGCATATTATGTGGTTTCTACACAATAAAATTACATTTAAGTTTAAAACATGGAGCAGTTGTGTTAAATACTGTACAACAAAAATGCTTATATAAATCCAAGCATCAGTACAAAAAGGTTACAGAAATAGAGTACAATTTGTAAAATACAATTTGGAACATAATATTAACATTTTCACTTACTTTTTTTAACTTAACTGATGAAAGGTAATGGATACATATATTTATAATATATTTTTTAAAGTATGGTTTGAAAACCAATTTTACAAATGCATTGAAAGTGCAGTTAAACGTTTATAAGAAGTTTACTTTTATAAATATATTTGATTGAAATTTATTTTATATTTTGCAAAAAATAGTACTTCATAAAGTGTAACAAAATATATTTTATAACAATGTACTTGA
>JBBPBX010061690.1:0-21044 GCA_038048925.1 Garcialebias charrua | reverse complement strand
TTAATATAGTGGGAATAAACAGCAGCACGAACATGAGTCTGCATGAGCAGATGGTCACAGATGAACACAGATGAATACAGCAACAAGAAAACAGATCAGCATCAGTATGATGTGATATTTTGCAGTGTTTATTTTTTATTTTATTTTTATTTATTCATGAGTCTAACAGCCTCAGGGTAGAAGCTGTTCCTCAGTCTAGTGGTTCTACACTTGATGCTCCTCAACCTCCGTCCTGAGGGGAGTGGGGCAAAGAGTGAGTGTGCTGGATGAGTGAGGTCTTTCATGATGCAGGTGGCTCTTTTCCTGCATCTGGAGGTGTAAATGTCTGTGATTGTGGGGAGACTGACTCCAACAGACTTCTGTGCAGCCTTCACCACTCTCTGCAGAGCTTTCCTCTCTTCAACTGTGCAGCCTCCATGCCACACGTTGATGCTGGAGCACAGGACCGAGTCTTCAACTTTCACACAGCAGTGGACACAGTGATGTGCAGAAGTGACACAGTTTAACTTTACAGAATAACACAGCTTAAAACCACACATCATGAAAATGACAAAATGTTATTCTTTTAATTACATTAGAATAAAATTAAAGAAGCCAATAGTCTTTTTTGGTGACTATGTTCTCAGATTACAACTAATGGAATAATTTGTAGTAAATGTCTTGTTTTACTGAGAGGTCAGTAAAGGTCATCTCTGGAACAGTTCAAAAATACAAAGGTGTATCAGAGCGGGCACGGTCATGCCCACTACACCATCTATCCTTCAAAATAGCCACTCCATCTTCCACTAGTTGGACAGTAATAAGTCAGCAGCTGGAAAACAAGATGTCTCCAAAAGCTCTGTACACTTTTGTAAAGACTAACAGACACAACATCTGGTCATGTTTAGAGATCAATGAGCAGGGAAGGGACAGAAGTGTGGACACAGAGTGTGATTCTGGCTCCATTTCTCCTGGACAAGATGACTGCTCAGTGTTTCATGGATCAAATTTGTAAGTGAAAAAGTGACATAATGACAAGTTTTCATCTTCTGGTAAAAGGGAATTCACTAGCAAGGACCACGCCACAAGACATAAGTTTAAAGATTTATTGATGGAAGAAAAAGAAAAGGGGGGGAGGGGAAGGGTGAGGAGTAAGTAAGATGTAGTATCAGGCTGTTGGTAGGAACCTTTGTGTTGTATTGTGTTGCGGGTCGGACCGTAATAAAGGTAAGACGGAGTCGTGTCACGCAT
The DNA here is from genome assembly GCA_038048925.1 of Garcialebias charrua. NCBI lineage: Eukaryota > Metazoa > Chordata > Actinopteri > Cyprinodontiformes > Rivulidae > Garcialebias > Garcialebias charrua. The sequence continues at coordinate 19,814 of JBBPBX010061690.1, read as the reverse complement.
GCTTCTGTGTAGCCTCAAGGGTTTATTAAATATATACATATCGGAGAACAGAACATGGTGTCAGAAGTATAAAAGTATAAAATACCAAGTGAAGAGAGAGAATAATTAAAAACGACGTCATCATGAACCAGTTTCAAGTCGCCCCGCCAGAAAAGTTCACGTTCAGAGCTGAAGACTGGACGAAGTGGATAAAGCGTTTTGAGAGGTTTCGTATCGCGTCTGGTTTGGAGACACAAGCGGATGAAAACCAAGTAAACACGCTTATTTGCACCATGGCGGACGAGGCAGAAGATTTACTGGTTTCCCTGCATCTAACTCCAGAAGAAGCGAGTGAGTACGAGACTGTTAAAGGACGGCTGGACGCTCACTTCGTAGCCCGCAGGAATGTTATATTTGAACGGGCGAAATTCAATCAGCGCCAACAGGAGACGGGTGAGTCCATCGACGGCTTTCACACCGCGCTGCACTGTTTGGCTGAATACTGTGGATACGGGACTTTGCATGATGAGATGGTGCGTGACAGATTCGTCGTGGGTTTGAGAGATAAAAGACTATCAGAACAGCTACAAATGGACGCTGAACTGACGCTCGAGAAGGCGTTAAACAGAGCCCGTCAGAGCGAGCTAGTAAAAAAGCAACAGGAAATGCTTCATGCTAACTTCAAGCCGGACATTGTGGGGGCGCAGTTGGACCGCGTTCACGCGAGCGGGAGCGCGCGCTACAGACAACCGAAGGCCGCGTTCAAACCTTTTGTCACAAAAACAACACAGGATAAAAAGGTCCAGTGCAGAAGATGTGGTGACATGAAAGGACACAGTATGCAGCAATGCCCTGCTAGAGAAGCAGCTTGCAATTATTGTGGAAAGAAGGGACATTTTGCAAAAGTCTGCAGAAATAAAAAAATATGTGAAGTAAATGCTGGATTTGAAACAGAAAGCACAAATATAGACAAGGATGTTGCTTTCCTGGGATCACTTTCTACAGAAGCTAATGAAAATCCATGGATGACAGACATACTGGTGGACAAACATAAGACTGTATTTAAAATAGATACAGGAGCTGATGTCACAGCTGTCCCAGAGACATGGTATTCTCAGCATCAATTAGGCAAATTAGATAAACCAAAGAAAATCCTACAGGGACCGGGAGGCACCGATTTGAAGGTGAAAGGCATGTTTACAGCAACTCTCAGTAACAACAGTGGTAGTACCAAGGAGGACATTTATGTTGTGAAGGACTTGTGTACATCACTGCTGAGTGGACGTGCTGCAATGGCATTAAAACTGGTTGCCAGAATAAACCAAATTAGTTTGGACTCCATTGAAGCTGTGAGGCAGGAGTTTCCAAAACTTTTCACAGGACTAGGACTGATGGAGGGTGAATATAACATTGTTCTGTCACCAGATGCGCAGCCTTTCTCCCTCTCAACGCCGAGGCGGATATCCCTGCCACTGCTGCCTAAAGTTAAAGAAGAGCTCAACCGTATGCAACGGGAAGGAGTCATCACCAAAGTGGAGGAGCCAACAGACTGGTGTGCGCCTATGGTGGTTGTCCCCAAGAGCTCGGGCAAGGTGAGAATATGCATTGATCTCACAGAACTGAATAAATATGTCATGAGAGAAAAACATCCTCTCCCAGCAGTAGAGCACACGCTCGGACAGCTGGCAGGAGCAAAAGTGTTTTCCAAATTGGATGCCAATGCTGGATTCTGGCAGATTCCACTATCGAGGAAGTCTTCACTGCTCACCACCTCCCAAGTAACAGAAGAACGTTCTAAGAACGTTCTGAGAACGTTATTTTTAGGTTACGGGAACGTTCCCTCCTAACGTTCTGAGAACGTTCTGGTGTGGAGTTTTCTCGTGGTTCTCAGAACGTTAGGTGAGAACGTTCTGAGAACGTTAGGTGAGAACGTTAGGTGAGAACGTTCTGAGAACGTTATTTTAGGTTACGGGAACGTTCTCTCCTAACGTTCTGAGAACGTTCTGCTAGAACTTTCTTAGAACATTCCATAAATTTTATTATTATTATTATAATAATATGGATTCATACATTTTAGTGCAAATTATGAACAATCAAAATAGATTCAAAGTTATTAGTTATTATTAAAGTTATTATTAAAGTTTTTAACCTCCCAGAGAGAACAATTGCAAACAAACAAAAAACTTGTGTTATATTATAACACAAGTGTACTTTTGTTTGTTTGCAATTGTTCTCTCTGGGAGGTTAAAAACATTGTTCAGTAGATGAATAAATAACTTTGAATCTATTTTGATTGTTCATGTTCAATGAATTGTTCAATGTAGTTTGGAATAGTTCACATTTTTAGTTTGGAAAAAATAAACATTTGAGTTTTCTTTCTTATAACAGTTATAAGAAAGAAAACTCAAATGTTTATTTTTTCCAAACTAAAAATGTGAACTATTCCAAACTACATTGTCCCTTTCTTTAAACTTAAAAGTCCAGCTTGAACATAAATCAAATTAAATATGTGTTTTGCCATGATTTCTAGCTTTCAAATACAAGTACCTGTACAATACTAATGAGAAATTTAAGTTGGCTAAATAAATCTCCATTGCACAAATGAAATCTTTCAAGTTTTATTTAAAAATGTCCACAATTCTTAAATCAAATCCAACAAAAGAAGCTGAATAATAAATTTGTGACCCATCACATCAAATGGGTTTATTTTTCAAAGTGGTTTGCGTAAATTTAGATAGTAAATAAGATGAATGAATAACTTATCAAATGGTTTAAATTAAATATCTGAAATAAAATCTTCACACCAAATATCAAACCATTTTCCTGATTATTAAGACAACACGATGAATTTGTCAGGATGATCTAAGTAAGAAAATGTATTTCTAAAAGTCAGTAATATATATGTTTGCTTGTAGGTCATTTTGACCAAATTTGACTTTAACCCCCGTTTGATGATGTGATGGGTCACATATTCAGTATGAAGTTCTAGTAAAACTAACCCTCTTTCAGGGGCGAGTAATCTGGTGATCCTACATAAATACATTCAGATCCTCCTTTTTAAAACATGGAGCGTGAAATCTGGTGATCTAACAAAATACTTTCAGCTAATCCTCCTTTTTAAAACATGGAGCGTGAAATCTGGTGATCTAACAAAATACTTTCAGCTAATCCTCCTTTTAAAACATGGAGCGAGAAATCTGGTGATCCAACATGTGTTCACACATAAACAACTTCAGTGTTGTTTCAGAAACAGTTCTCAACCATCATTAGCAAAGCAGATCCATCATAAACATTTCTCAACCATCAGGAGCAATTGGTATCCATCATAAACAGTTTTCAACTATCATTATCAAATCACATCATCAGGAGCAATTGGCATCCATCAGAAACATGTTGCAACCATCATGTATGAAAAACCAGTGCCTTAGTGTACAGTCCAGGAACTTTAAAAAGCTAGAAGCAGCACAAAAATAGCATAGAAAATTCCCTTACTTTGATTGAAGTTGAGGTAGACAGGTTCTCATGGATCAGATGGAACAGCTTAGCCATTGAGCAATGATTCAACCATGAATGATGCAGTGTTTCCCCTAGTTAACTTGCCATGGCGGAGTGCTCATCTCATCCATGATTTTTGTTGACGGGGGACGGACACGTCTGAGTGCAGCTTGTAGGGGCAGGGGGCATTCAGCACGAGGGGAGAGGCAACGTGAGCGCTCCCTTTAGCTTTTTAGCTAGAGAGCCTGTATTTTGTGCTGCTAGCTTAGTGCAATGCCAGTGCTGGGTGGGTGGGTCAAGTTTGGTCTGGTAGGCGGGGTGCTCAGTTCTGTTGACGGGGTGGCGCACCCCGCTTGTATAATGGTAGGGGAAACACTGAATGATGGGTACATGGGAGTCCAGATGTGAGTTCAGGTCAGGTGTGTGGTCTTGATGAGAGCAGGTCTGTCCATCAGGTCAGGTGTGTTTTCCTGTTTTGGCAGCAGTCATTGATGTGGATACATGACAGGGTTAGGCACAAGGTGTTGAAGCACAGGTGATGATGGAGAGGACCTGCAGGAGGATGGTGAGGAGAGAGCAGAGGACACAGGTCTGCCCATGACGTCAGGTGCCAACAGGTTTTGTCTGTTGAAAGAGACACAAACATGAACATGTGAAGTTAAAGCAGGGTCATGACCTGCAATAAAAACAGAAAACACAGACAGAAAACAAGTTCAACTCACTGTTAGGCACAAGGTGGTGACGCACAGGTGATGATGGAGAGGAGCTGCAGGAGGATGGTGAGGAGAGAGCAGAGGACACAGGTCTGCCCATGACGTCAGGTGCCAACAGGTTTTGTCTGTTGAAAGAGACACAAACATGAACATGTGAAGTTAAAGCAGGGTCATGACCTGCAATAAAAACAGAAAACAGACAGAAAACAAGTTCAACTCACTGTTAGGCACAAGGTGGTGATGTACAGGTAGGGGTGTAACGAGATCTCGTTGTACGAGATCTCGCGATATTAAACTCCCGCGATATCTCTCGTTGAGAGGTAACGTTGTCTCGAGAGCTAATGCTAATGCTAGCAGAGCCCCTAGCAAGTCAGCGTCACGGACAGCATGGCTTCGCCGGATGAAGTTGCTATAGAAGACGCCCCAACTACTGATGGAGGGTGCCGCAGACGCCTCTACATTGATGGAGGGTCCCGACGCTGCCCCGAATGTAAAGACACGCGTGTAAACACCGGTGTGACCGGTGTTGCCAGATAGAGTCCCACCCACCCAAAGCAATCTCTACCCGCAAAAGTCAGAAGGAAAATCGCGGTGAACCGCCCAATCTGGCAACACTGGTGAGTGACGGCTGCAGAGTCAGTTTTGGAAAGTCCTGCGTGAATATCTATTTTTTTAAACAAAGTTGAACGTTCTAAGGTCTAAGGAGATTCAATCAGTAAAATGAAGACATCAGTTGGGTTTGTAATACATGTTAAAACAGAATAAAAGCCTTTTTGCGGCATAAAACCGATCTTTGAAGTTTTCTTGAACTAATGTTAAAATCTCGTCTCGTTCTCGCGAGATCTGTGATTTTCTCGTCTCGTCTCGTGAGTTTTGTGTATCGTTACACCCCTATGTACAGGTGATTGATGAAGAAGAGCTGCAGGAGGTAGTAGGATGGTGAGGAGAGAGCAGAGTTTTGTCCTACATTATATACACTCACCAAGTATCAAGCTTTGTGTTGGCCAAAGGCTTTGACTCCACATCTTTATGAGCCCCCGATTGCCTCCCAGTCAAACTTCAATTGGCCAATAACTCTCTCCCGTAGATCTCCAACCAGCAAGGCTGAGCTGGTAGTCCGTAGAGACTTCACCTTTCGCCTTGGGACTTCTACATCCGGCACAACAGGCACCTGCAAAACACATGGATCTTGTTAACCAAATAATGATTAAACATCACCACAGACCACTTTAAAGACCGTGTAAAGTGAAATTAAATGTGTGTTTTTAGTTTGTCACATGGCATAAATATGTGTTATTAATCACCCATATAAATCTGACTGATTAAAAACATTGTTTTCCTTATAAAATTAAGTGTCAAAAATCATGAAAATACATTATTTTCCCTTGGTCTGAAACTGTGGGGGCGTGTCAGCGCGTGGGAGTGGTTTCAGCGCAGTACTGCTGAGCTGAGCTGAGCTGTGTGTAGAGGCAGACAGCAGAGATCCACCTGCTCCGTTTTTATCTAAGTTCTGGCTGCCAGTAGCTCCTTTTTCCAAGAGTTACGCTGTTTTTAGTGCACTAACAACTCTGTTTTTGTTTTTAAAGTTGAGGACACAAAGATACTTCATAACTCCGCTGTTATGTGTTTAATAATAAGCGCTATTTTAGAAGATGAGCGGCTGCACCCGGTCCGACCCGGTCACATCGCATGCGGGGTCTGTGTTGGTGATTAAAATAAAGAGTAATCACGTTGATAACTAAGTTATCTCATCTGTGTCAGCGAGTCACTGCGTTTCACGGCGCGCGTGGCAGGAGCTCAACGCACACACACACACAAACACACGCACGCGGCGCGGAGCTGCAGGTGGCAGCTCACTCCAGCAGCAGCCTGGGTTTGTTCTGACTCCCTCCTGCGTCTCAATGTGGGTGCCCTGACCATTGCGACATCCAGGGAAGATGCAGGAACGAGGCATAATTGATTAGCTAGCTAACGATGAACAAAATATCCATGCTATTGCTATCTGATGCTATCTGCGATTCGCGAGTGAACGGCTCCACCCATGCGAAGAACAATTTATATGGCTGGAGCAGCAGGGGGTGGGGCTATACTAATGAAGACCGCGTGACGAAACGCGGTCACGTTTAAACCACGCCTAAAAAATCCTGAAACAAACATGTCTTTATACACAGTTTCATCTATAACTCCAAAATTAATTGAGCTACAATTTGGAGACTTTTTACTCATTTACAAGATTACAATTATCACATTTATAATGTTTATTTAAGAAAATGTTGAAATTCACTTTACACGGTCTTTAAGTTTGTGAGAGGACAATTTTCTGACCGGTAGTTTTCTGGCCATTGTAAAGCTGAAAATGTCTAATGATTTGTTGATATTTTTACATTTTAAGACTAAAAAAGACCAGATTATCATAAAGAAGGAAAAATAATGTGATCTTTCCCAATTAAAAAATAAAATAATGAACTATGCAGGTCTAGGTAAATTATTTTAACTAGCCCTTTTTGTTATTATAAGAACAAATAAAATTCAGTTTAAAGTTATTTTTGATCAAAGCTTGGAAGAGCCACTGCTGAGGGACCAAAGAGCCACATGTGGCTCCAGAGCCGCAGGTTTCAGACCCCTGCAAAGTCCAGAACCCCTTACATTTTAAGACAGGTTTACAAGAAATCTAAAATAACTACCTATCAGCCACTTTCAAACCAGTTATGTGATCACAATCTGATAGGCCTACCTTTCTTTGTGCTTGACAGATTTCACCTGACTATCTAAAGGACATTCTTGCACCATATCCATCCACCCGGTCTCTACGATCACAGAACAGTAATTTCCTTCATATTCCTCGGACCAAGTTAAGGACCACGGGAGACCGAGCATTCTGTGTGGCTGCCCCCCACCTGTGGTACTCCCTCCCTGATGACCTGAGAGCTCCACAGTCTCTGGTTGACTTTAAAAGCAGCATAAAGACCTTTCTTTTTAAGCAAGCCTATTCTGCCTCCACATGATTTTATCTTTGATCTTAGCTGATATCATTATTGATTTTACTTGATTTTATCACTTGTTTTATTTTATTTATTTTTTAAGCAAGCCTAATCTGCATCCACATGATTTTATCTTGATCTTAGTCGATATTATTGATTATCACTTGTTTTATTTTGATCTTTGCTTTATTACACTTTGTAGCACTTTGAGATTTTTATTAATGAAAAGTGCATTATAAATGGAATTCATTATTATTATTAAATATCTCATGTACCAGTAAAATATCTCATGTACCAGTAAATCTTTAATGAAACTGTCAGAAAGTAATTGACTCTCAAGACCTCTCAAGACTGTGTGAATGAGATATATCTCATTCACGAGGTCTTCCCTCTTGTTTAAGCAGCTACAAAAACAGTATGTTGCTGAAATACGTATTTAAAGTAAATTAGTATTTCAGCCTGGCTGCGGTTATTGTTCTGCTGGCTAGCGCATGTGTGTTAATGCGACGCCAAACATCGAGAGGATGCGGGCCTTGTCTCTTTGAAAAACCATCCAGGAACTAAGCCAAAAAAATAAAAAATAACTCGTAGCATACATTATATGGCTTATTTAAACGCTAGAATAACCTAACCTGCAGTGTTTTACTTGCCTCAAATTATCTGCCTCAGCAGCATAAACACCCGTTTTAGCTCGTTGTTAGCTTAGCTTTTAGCAACAGCAGGTTTTGTTCATTCATGTGAACAGAGCTAAAACAGCTAGCAAATAAAGAAAACAGAACCGATTACAGTACCTTCAACTTCCAACTGAATGTCCAGTCGTCGTCCAGAGTCAGACCAGTCGACGTCTAATAAAAAGCAAGTTTTACGAGCACTGCGTCCGACACAACAGCTTCTTGTCCCAGCAGATGAACAGGATGTAGCTACATTTGAACGAAGCGCGCGAAGCGTTGATTGGTTGGATATGATGACATGCTACTTCCCTCGATAAACAAGAGTGGCGTTGATTGGTTAGGACAAAGTTCACATGCAACCTGATAAGCAAGAGTGGCGTTGATTGGTTGGGACGTACATGATCACGTTCTACCCCCAATCCAATCATAACGCATGAAGACCACAAATAGAAAAAGGGCAGAAAGCAAACAACTTCACGTTTCACGTACGCCTGGAGTAACGCAGAATAAAATTGAATAATGATAATAATAATGATGATAATAATAATACCCTGATGCATGCTCAATAATAATAATAACAATATACTATATATATATATATATATATATATATATATATAATATATATATATATAATAACACAATATAAAAAAACAGCTCGAGCTGTTTCAAAAAACTGACAAAACGTTTAAAACAGAAAAATAAACCAGTGTGAAAATACTTTGTGTAGAAACTGGCAGATGGCAAAGGGAACGTTTGTTGAACGTTCTAAGAACGTTAGGTTAGAACGTTATATCTAGGTTTGTTCAAACGTTAGTCAAAACCTTCAAAGAACGTTCTAAGAACGTTAGGTTAGAACGTTATATCTAGGTTTGTTCAAACGTTAGTCAAAACCTTCAAAGAACGTTCTAATAACGTTGTGATCTAACAGAACCATGTAAGAACCATACCAGAACGTTAGTTAACGTTCTCTGTTACTTGGGCTTCATCACACCGTTTGGGTAGTATTGCTACAATCGGCTCTGCTTTGGGATTTCATCAGCACCCGAGCACTTCCAGAAACGCATGTCACGGATTCTGGAGGGCCTGGATGGAGTCCTTTGTCAGATGGATGATGTCCTCATCTGGGGGACGACACAGCAGGAGCACGATGAAAGACTGAGGAAGGCACTGTTTCGACTCCAGGAGGCGAATGTAACACTAAATGACAAATGTGAGTTTTCTAAACGCAGAATAAAGTTCTTGGGACAAGTCATCGATGCATCAGGGGTCAGTCCAGACCCGGATAAAGTCAGCGCTATCAGAGCCATGGAGGAGCCCAGAAACATAAGTGAGGTGAGACGCTTTCTGGGTATGGTGAACCATCTTGGGAAGTTCCTTCCCCACCTAGCAGAAAAAACCAGACCCTTGAGAGATCTTCTGAAGACGTCAAACATGTGGTCGTGGGGTTCACCGTAGCAACAAGCTTTCGACGCTATTAAAACTGATCTGACAACACCACCAGGACTAGCATTGTACGAACCGAATGCAGAGACACGTGTGTCAGCGGATGCATCATCGTATTGTAGTGGGCATGACCGTGTCCACTTTGATACACCTGTGTACTTTTGAACTGTTCCAGAGATGACCTTTACTGACCTCTCAGTAAAGCAAGACATTTACAACAAATTTTCATTCAACCTTTATTTAGTCAGGTAAATCTTTTGAACCTCATGGGCTCATTTACGAAAGCGACCTGCTAAAACTAAAGAACAATGAACAGCAATGGTAGAATTTCCTTAAACAATAAACAAACAAACAAACAATAAACAATAGAAAACAAAAGAGAGGGAAAAAAAAAAAAAATTTTTTTTTTTTTTAACAAAGTATCAAAAAACTAGCAAAACATTATAAGGTAAACGTATAGAATCAAAGACAGGAACAAATCTGCATTGGTTTTTGCCAGGATTCCAACAGATTCTGAAAACCATTTAGAGAAGTCAAGTTTGAGAGCTTCAGATCTTTTTGTAAGATATTCCAGGAAGCTGGAGCGGAATAGGAGAAGGCCCTTTTTCCAAGTTCAGTCCTCACTGACGGAACACTGCAGGTAATCATGTCCTGAGAGCGCACACTGTAGCTGCAATCACGCAAAGACATGTAGGAGGAGATGTATGAGGGCAGCAGACCAAGAAGTGATTTAAAGATGAAAATGTACCAGTGGAAGAGTCTGCGTGAGGTTAATGATGTCCAGTTAACCAGTGAATACAGGGTGCAGTGGTGGGTACAAATTAGTCACATAGTCACCAAAAGAGACTATTTCTATCTTTGATTTTATTCTAATGTAATCAAAAGAATAACTTTTGTCATTTTCATGATATATGTTATATGCTGTTATTCTTTTAATATGTAGTATTACTGTGTTGCTTGACCAAATGAAAGTGTCTACTCAAAATATCTATGACAAAGTTGAATGAGGTGTCAGATTGACTTGCTCAGGAGTTGTTTTTGTTGAGTTCAGCTGAAACTCTCGGTAGCGTCGAGATGTCTCCTCTCTTTCAGACACTTTTCCAAAACATTCCTCTTTGTTATCTAAGCAGACTTGCTGTCAACCTTGAGTTTTTCACTTCACGTTTTCACACTCCTCTTGGCCCACGGACCAATGAGGAAAGTGTGTTCTAATCTCAACATTTTTGAGTAAAAGCGTTTGTTTGCATGAACGCTTCGAGTTTGCTGGGAGCTTCAAGACATGAAGACGTCCCAAAGAGCTGAATGAATGCCTGTCACCCGCCAAGGACAGTCATTCAGCTAAGGATTGTATAACATGCTGTTATGAATCCACTTCGATTGAGCGTAAGCTCAAAACTTTGTTTATTCCTTCCTGGAATAAGCTTATCTTGAAGTCAGAGGCCAGGAGCTGACATATATATTAACATGAAAAATAAATTCTAAAGATAACCTTACATAAAGATAAACAAAAACATTTTAGAGCAAAATTATCTGGGAAAAACAAGGCTATTTTAATTAAACACGCTGCTCCATTCAGCTTTTTTATCATGATGACAGCAGCTGACAGCAGCTGACAGCTGCGTGAGAACGGCTGATCCATCCGATCTTAACTGTACATTTTACCTTTTCAAACGGCCAGTTGAATCTGCATAATTGGTGCACCATTATCGTGCTTTAAATTTTAGTTTCTTTGCTGCGATTTGTAAAACCAACGCGTGTGATTGCGCGATGCGCTCACCATGGCTGCAGACACGGAGCCGAGTAGAGGCTCACTTTACCGCAGTGGCTGCGCGCATGGCGCGGTGATTACGCGTGTCTGCTTTGTCTAATGAAATAAAGATAGTGGATGGATGGATGGACGTATGGATGGATGTATTATGTAGGATGGAAACTGATTTGCTTGCGCACGCAGTAAAGGCTTCTTTTTTTTTCCCCTCGGGTCGGTCGAAAAACAGCTGACCGCTCTGACGCTTTGATCGGCTTTATTTTATTATTTTCCTTGTTCCTTGTGTCCACTGGGTGATCTATAGCTGTTAAGTAGCCATGTGCTTCTTTCAAAGCTGCACGTTATTGGCCGAAGAGCTCTGATACCAGCCAAACAAGTCCCGCATGTTAATCAGCTGTGAGGGTCCCCGCCCCCCAGTACGCAAATCACTGCGGCTTGGTTTTACTCTGAAAACAAACTTAATTCTAACACAAAGTTTAACAGTTTAAACACTTATAAAGTGTTTTTTAAAGCATGGGATGGTTTCTTCACAACTTCAACTGGTACATTTTGCAAAAAAACGATTTTCACTAATTTCTCAGAAGTTGAAGGTTTATTGATTTTTTCTCAGTTAGAGCTGTGCCGACTTGTTCCTACATTTCTCGTGGCTGGCCACATTTTCTTTTCTTTTTTATTTCTTTTTTATATAACTCTGCTGCCTCTCCTGACTCACCTGTCTGTCTTCTGTCACCAGCATCACCAGCACCTTCTGCATCACCTGCTCCTTCATAAAGGTAACAACATTTTCTTTTCTTTTTTATTTCTTTTTTATATAACTCAGCTGATTCTCCTGACTCACCTGTCTGTCTTCTGTCACCAGCATCACCAGCACCTTCTGCATCACCTTCTCCTTCATAAAGGTAACAACATTTTCTTTTCTTTTTTATTTCTTTTTTATATAATTCAGCTGCCTCTCCTGACTCACCTGTCTGTCTTCTGTCACCAGCACCTTCTGCATCACCTGCTCCTTCATAAAGGTAACAACATTTTCTTTTCTTTTTTTATTTCTTTTTTATATAATTCAGCTGCCTCTCCTGACTCACCTGTCTGTCTTCTGTCACCAGCACCTTCTGCATCACCTGCTCCTTCATAAAGGTAATAAAATTTTCTTTTCTTTTTTATTTCTTTTTTATATAACTCAGCTGCCTCTCCTGACTCACCTGTCTGTCTTCTGTCACCAGCATCACCAGCACCTTCTGCATCACCTGCTCCTTCATAAAGGTAACAACATTTTCTTTTCTTTTTTATTTCTTTTTTATATAATTCAGCTGCCTCTCCTGTCTCACCTGTCTGTCTTCTGTCACCAGCATCACCAGCACTTTCTGCATCACCTGCTCCTTCATAAAGGTAACAACATTTTCTTTTCTTTTTTATTTCTTTTTTATATAACTCAGCTGCCTCTCCTGTCTCACCTGTCTGTCTTCTGTCACCAGCATCACCAGCACTTTCTGCATCACCTGCTCCTTCATAAAGGTAACAACATTTTCTTTTCTTTTTTTATTTCTTTTTTGTATAACTCTGCTGCCTCTCCTGACTCACCTGTCCATCTTCAATCACCAGACAGACGTTCCCAGAAAACCTCCAAAGGGTGGTGTCCAGATCAGATGAAACTCCTCAACTGACTCTTTTGATACTGCGGAACAGCGGCTTTACACCAAGCTCCCCCTGGATGATGGAGCTCCTTACCCAATCTCTAAGACTGAGTGCCCCCCCCCCCATGAAGGAAGCCCCTTTCAGCCACTTGTATCCAGGATCTGTTTCCAAACAAAGTGTAAAATATTTTGGACAATCAACTCCTGCAGCTGTGGAAATGTTTATTTCACTTAGATGTTTGCAGTTTTTCTCAGACATTTCAAAAAGGTTGATTTTTGTTGTTAATACACAATGTACACAAGTGGTAAATATTTGTTCAGCATTTATATTGAGTTATTCAGATAAGAAAAACTACATTTTTTGTTAGTCAGTCATTAAGAAGTAACACAATTAAGAGAAACAGTAAAAATACTCTGGCTGTTAATGGTGAAATTAGTAATTAATTATTTATTTTAGCATCTCATTTCTTCTTCACAATATTGATTTAGCATTTGTTTGAAGTAACTTTTTAATGACATGTATACAAAGCCACTTTATATTGTCTACACATGTAGATTATTTTATGTTGCTATATTTTGCCACTTTGAAAGAACCAAAATGATGTTCAAGAAATAAATGTTTATGTTGTTATTTATGTGTGATAATTTGTGTAACCCATTAAAAACACTTTAAAGTATTTAGAAAATTAGAAGAATATTATATGTACAAGTGAAATTTAGCAGAAAAAAATTGTAATTGTTTTATTTTCCACTTATTGTTTTCTTTGTTAAACAAATGAATTTTAATCAAGAGAAGAGGTTAAATAATGCAAATTTATCTTATTATTCAATGATTATTAATGTAGGTTGTTTGGAAAATTTAATGATTACAAATTGAGTTCCACTTAAAAAACACACAAAAAAATAATTTCTTTGTAATGAATATTTAATTTTAGTCATTTTTCCCTAAATTAATAGTAAATTCAAAGTAATATTCCTTATATATTAATTTAATTTAAATTAAATTTTGCATTAAAAATTAGTCATTTTAACCATAAATTTGAGATTTTGTTCCTAAATCCTACATAAATGTACAGTTTAATGTAATTAAAATCTACTTAGTTTTTTTAATTAAATTTAATTACCATTGTCTCTTTATTTTACATAAACTTTTTTTGAAATTAAAATCTACTTAATAATATTAAGTGTCACTTTGTTACCTTAGGTTTTTTAAGTAACCTCTATTCACAGTTTTTTCAGTGATGTGGTGTGTTCAGGGAAACTCCGAAATTTGAATTTCATTTTGAATTCATTGACTTTTTGGTAATAAAAAATCAACTGATTGCGCGTCGCGCGAGTAACATGGGTGCAATGATATAACAGCAATCATCTGTCACATTTCTGGTTGTATTTTGAAGTAAATACACAACAAAATCAATATAAAAACGCTACTTTATAAAGACAGGAGTCTCTGCTGTCCAACAGACTTGAATGGAACACTTCACATGCAGCGTGCTTTGTTTAAAGAGACTATTTATAAACATGACGTCATGCCCTCAAATATGAGGGCATAGACCCCAGAGGGTTAAGGAGAGTCTTGATGGTTCTGACAGCTCTCAGCCTCGCCATTGCTCTGAGGAAAATTTGGGCTGGAGGTTTCATGGCTGAAACCCCATTCTTGTGCAAATCTTCTGAAGGAATCTGAAGCAAACTGTGGCCCGTTATCAGATCGGAGACATTCTGGTATGCCATGCCGTGCAAAGATGGACTTACAGTGTTCGATCACTCCTTCAGATGTTGTGGAGGTAAGTTTTGCAACTTCAAAAAATCTGGAGAAATAATCCACAACAATCAAATATTGTTTTTCCTTAAACTGGAAAAGATCAGCTCCCACCATGGCCCATGGTCTTTGTGGGAATTCAGTGGGCAGTAGTGGCTCTTTGTGTTTTGTTCTCTCCCGACAGCATGTGTCGCAGGTCTCCAACAGCTTAATCAGCTCGCTGCTGAGACCCGGCCACCACACTGAATGTTTGGCCCTTTCTCTGCATTTAGTTATTCCCAAGTGACCCTCATGTAGTTTCAAAAGAATGTCCTTTCTGAGAGAAGCTGGAATCACTATTCTGCTACCATAAAGAAGCAGACCATTTTGAACAGTAAGTTCACCTGAGAATGGCAGATAAGGCTGAACACTTTTCTCAGTAGAGTATTTATCTGGCCATCCTTCTACACAGAACTTTTTCAGCTGTTTGAGTATGCTGTCGTCGTCCTGATGTCTTTGGATTTCTCTCAGTCGTGGTTCCGTGGCAGGTAAAGATGCAACGACTGAGTCAACATACAAGTTGACCTCCTCTTCTTGCAGACCTCCTGACTCGCTGGAGATTGGAGCTCTGGACAAAACGTCAGCTGTAGCAATATTTTTGCCAGCCACATGGGAAATACTGTAAGAATATCTCATTAGTCGCATTCGTAGTCGCTGTATGCGAGGAGGAAGATCGTTTAGACTCTTCGACCCCAGCAACGGGACTAATGGTTTATGGTCAGTTTCAATGTGGAAACTCTTCCCGATCAGAAACTCTGCAAACCTCTGACAGGCCCACGTTGAAGCGAGAGCCTCTTTCTCAATCTGAGCATACCTCTGCTCCGTGTCGCTGAGAGACCGTGATGTATATGCCACCGGCTTCCACTCTGTATCAGTGTTTTTCTGAAGTAAAACTGCACCGAGTCCATACTGTAAAGGATTATGGGGAGGTCAATATTAATACTGACCTCTTTACCTTAATTAATTTACTTATTCAGATTGAATAGTAATTTCACGGGTTCTTTCTTTTTCAGTTTACCCAATATTTCTGTGATCTTTATGATGGATAAATAAAACAGAAGCCATAGAGTGACAATGGACAAGTTAACTTAGTTTGGTATGCTAGGCGACACTACCATTTATTTAAAATAAATCAACTAAATTAACACCATTACACTTGATTGACATGATTTCACTTTCTTTCAAATTACACGTCAGCACAGTTAAATTTAACACAACAGACTTCAATACTGGATGTTAAACATATTTAGTCTGAGGGCTCTTTAGCTTAAATAGTTTCCAGCTTAGAATTGAGGGAAAAAGATAGGAGGAAGATGGAGAGATGGTTTAAAGGAAATTATCTTGAGCAAGTTACCAAAAGTGACACTTCTCATCAGATTTCTGCTAAAATCCAGGTACGTTTGTAAACAGCTCTTTACCTTTCGACGACGAGTCTGATAAAGAGATGGCACCAGCCTGTAAGATGCACAGTCCTTCAGGCCCAGTTCGTCTGAACTGGTCATTCGTTTACGTTTTCAACGTCTCCTGGGTTCCGCTTGGTCATCAGAAAATATGTGACTGGCCGTGGCAAAACCAGGAACAAGTCTCCCCTGGGTCATTTTGAGTTATTTACAGAATCTTAAAGTGTGGGTTCTAAGCTATCCGATGATGCCAAACACATGTCGCTCAAAAAAAAAATGAAGAAGATACAGCCATTTCAATGTTGGCAATCTGCAAATAAGATTAGGGAGAAAACAGGCTTCAAAGTTTTGGAAGAATGTCCCCATTCCAGAAGCATTACCTGGGGGTGTTAACAATTGCTGTTCATTTACATTAATTTGCGTTAACCCAACCCCCAGAACTGACTGTCAACACAGACTCACAGCCTAGGAAGGTGTGCAGAACTTCAGCTTTGCTGGCAAATAGGGGTATGAATCTCTGTGTCTGGAGAATTGATTTAATTCCGATTTTTGGTATCACGATTCGATTCAAAATCAATTTTTCGATTCAGAAACAATTTTTGATTCAAAAATGATTTTTCTATTAAAATGGTCATAAATTTAGTTTCAGCTTTGTAACTGACAAGCTGAAAAGAATAAACAACAATGTAAACAAATGGAGCATTTATTTAAAACAATAATTTTAAACTGAGAATAACAACAATGTAAACAAATGGAACATTTATTTAAAACAATAATTTTAAACTGAAAACATTAACAACAATGTAAACAAATAGAACATTTATTTAAAACAATAATTTTAAACTGAGAATATTAAACAACAATGTAAACCAATGGAACATTTATTTGAAACAATAATTTTAAACTGAGAATAACAACAATGTAAACAAATGGAACATTTATTTAAAACAATAATTTTAAACTGAAAACATTAACAACAATGTAAACAAATAGAACATTTATTTAAAACAATAATTGTAGGTTCTGTACTTTATCAAAGTTTTTGAATCATTTGATATTCATACCAAAAATACAAACAAATAATACAGGAATGCATTAAATGCTGTAACTTGAATTACCAGTACTGTATTAGGTTAGCTTAGTTGCCTGGATTCCTCTAAAACAATAAAATAAAAATATAGGAACAAATAATTCATCCATCCATCATCTTTAACCACTTCTTCCTTTAAGAGTCATGGGGCTCACTGGTGTCCATGTCCAGTCATCACTGTGCGAGAGGCGTGGGACACCTGGACAGGTCTCCAGTCCATCACATACAAATAATTCAAAATATACAGACAAAAACAGACTTCAGCCTACCAAAGTGTAGTAACCTTTAACTCAAGCATTATAAGAGGGGGACAATAATGCTGTCATTGCTGGTATCACTCAGCCCTCTGTGAATAGCAAACAACCATCAGGGTGCTAACGATCCATTGTTAGGCTGATGGTCCTCCATCATGTGAGCAGCTGGTTTCGGCTGTCATCAGCAAACTGGTTCATCCACTGTGAGAGGGTGTTAAGACTGAGCTGAATACCAGACTTAGCTTTTTTAGATTTTTGTACCTGGATTATTGAGCATGCATCAGGGTAAAATTAAACATGTTTAAAAATTGATTTTGGAGCATTTAGAATTGATTCTGAATCGCCAGGACTAAGAATCCAGAGTCTTTCTTTAAAAAATCTATTTTTTCCTACACTCCTACTGGCAAACTTCCTTTTGATCTTTAAAAAAACAACATTAATACAAAGAATTGTATTTTATGTTATTGTGACATGTTTTACACATTAATAATGTTAATTGTTTTGTTACAGCCCACCCCAAAAAATAAGGGTCACAACTACAGTAGTCAAGTCAAGTCAATTTTATTTATATAGCACAGTTAAAAGGGTCCCCGGTTCAAATCCCGGTCTGGGGGCCTTTCTGGGTGGAGTTTGCATGTTCTCTCCGTGCATGCGTGGGTTTTCTCCGGGTGCTCCGGTTTCCTCCCACAGTCCAAAAACATGCATGTAAGGCTGATTGGTAACTCTAAAATTGACCCTAGGTGTGAGTGAGACAGGTCCCTCTTGTAAATGAGTCCCCGTGGCTCAACGAGGCTAGCCTGTATAAATAAAGCTTGAATGAAAAAAAAAAAACAGATAAACTGTTATCAAGGTGCTTCACACACACAACATAAAAGAGGTTTAAAAATTTAATGAACAGTATCACACACCAATGGTAAAAATTATGATATTAACAGCAGTAAAAGTATAATAAAAATGGTGTTAAAGGTAGGGGAGACCGGGTATAGTTGTAACATGGGGAGAGTTGTAACACCACCAGTTCCACCAATCAGGGATATGATAGGATTCACATGATCATTTCAGTGTTTACCCGCTTCCTCCACAATACCATATTGTCATTGTCAAGTCTGGAAACAGGTACATGCAGATACTAAGGAGAAAAAACTGATTTTGAGGTAAGAAAGTAAATTTTTTGACCATGACTATATTTTGTTTAGTACTTATACTGTTGCAGATAAAACCATATAACTTACATTAGATGAAAGTGTAATTTCTCAGGCAAAATGTGATGCATTTTCCTGTGCTAATTTCAAACCACTATGCTACTACAGCTAGCTAAACATGGCTGACAGGGTTGGGGTGGGTTGTGCACATTATTTAGGCCTTATATGGCATTATACTATATTTAGGCATTATAGGTCTACATGTTAAGGAAGATTGTTCTAGTAGAATAATTTACACACATGCACACACAAATAGTATACAGGTGGTCCCCGACTAAGTTGGAAAATGTATGCTAGCGCTACTACGAACCCATTTTTCAACACAAACATGGTTCATAAACATGCACAGAACTTTGTTTACAATAGCTAACACACTTTCATCTAAAAACACATTCCAGTGCTGTATTTTCTGTATGTTCTGTACAACTTTACTATTCGTTAGTCAGCTCGTAAGTCCGGAACGTTGTAAGTCGATGTGCTCGTAAGTCGGGGACCACCTGTATTTGAGTTATGGTCAGTCACAGAAAGAGAGAGAGACATTTTGTTCTTGTATTGTTCTTTTAATTCAGTAAACCTCTTTTTGAAGCATATCACATGGTGTGGCCTCTGTTTTTGCTTATTTTGTCTAATTGTTACAACTTACCCCAGCAAGTGTGGTTGTAACAAAGGACCACCATGTATTTGACATGAACTCATGAGGTCTGTGATATTCTTGCAGAGGTTTGAATTGGTGCCATTTGTAGTCAACAAATGTGGGTATTTTGTATAAAAGTTTGAAAACTCTAGCTCAAAAATTCTGTGAGTTAAAGGTGCTGGAGCAAAAAGTGTTACAACCATACCCGGTCTCCCCTACAGGACAGGAATGCACTTTATAAAGTTGATGACACTGGAAAAGTTTGTATAATAGCTGAAGATGTTGAGTAAACTCAGGAGATGCTTATGTTGCATCTAAGAAGGTTAGACAGGGGGAAAACAAAATAAAATAAGGCTTTACACACACCAAGCTCCTGCACAGACTTATTTTAGATGTCACAAAGGTGTTGGTGCTACATGACTTTTGTGTCATCAGGGCAGAAAGGCCTTATCTTTGCTGTAGGTCTTTTTTATTAAGCTTTTGTGGGCTGGTCGGTTTCCATCCATCCATCCATCCATCCATTCATCCAAATAATGTATTTCAAAGAAAGAAAGATTTCTTGTTTCACCAAATGTTGTTACCCTGATGCATGCTCAATAATCCAGGTAGAAAAATCCAAAAAAGCTAAATCTGGTCCTCTGGACATTCAAAAAACAAAACAAAACAAAGCAAAAAAAAAAATGTAGAAACGTTTCGTCTACGTTAAATCTCAGGAAGTCCAACATTTCACTGATCACATCAACTCTGTGGATAAA
>JBBPBX010061689.1:0-21045 GCA_038048925.1 Garcialebias charrua | reverse complement strand
TATATATACATACAGGTAGTCCTCGACTTACGACGGTCTCGAGTTACGACTTTTCGCAGTTATGACTAGGGATGGGAATTGAGAACCGGTTCTGTTAGAGAACCGGTTCTTAATAGTCCAATTCCATGGAATTGTAGGTTGCATGTCTTAACGATTCAGCTTATCGGTTCTGCAGACTCATGGTGGTGACGTATTTAAGCGCTGACATCACAGACATGCGCCGCGCCCGAGTGGTGGTGGCGTGGTGGTGTCTATATATGATATCTATGGTGTTCAAAATGGCGTCGCGGAGGAAGCGCTCAAGCGTTTGGCTTCATTTCACGAAAAAAGATGAGACCAGGGCTACTTGTAACGCATGCAACGCGTCCATTACGATAAAGGGAGGAAATACGTCGAACATGCAGAAGCATTTGGCCACTCAGCATGTGGTGATTTTGAAGAAATGTACCGTTTTTAACACGCTGCTTGGAGGAGAAGGAAGTGGAGAGAAAGCGTCCACCTCCGTTGTAAATGTTACAGCAGGTAACGTCAAATTTCTTTCACTTGTTACCTTTTAGCTATACTGCTTCCACTGTATTTTATAAATAATCTCCCTAATAATAATAATAATAATAATGAATTCAATTTATAACGCACTTTTCATTAATGAAAATCTCAAAGTGCTACACGGTGCAACAGAAATTAAATGTCAATAAAACAAGTAATAGAACAAGTAAAATCAATAACAGTATCAACTAAGATCAAAAGTAGAATCATGAGGAGGCAGAGTATGCTCGGTTGAAAAGAAAGGTCTTCAAGCCGCTCTTAAAGTCAACCACAGACTGTGGGACCCTCAGACAGTCAGGAAGAGAGTTCCACAGGCGGGGGGCAGCCACACTGAAAGCCCGGTCTCCCATGGTCCTTAATTTGGTTCTCGGAATGTGAAGGAGATTACTGTTCTGTGACCGCAGCGACCGGGTGGATGAGTGTGGAATAAGAATATCCTTCAGATAATCTGGTGAAGTTCCATGTAAGCATTGATGTGTAATGAGAGCAGTTTTGTACTGAATTCTGTAGGCGACAGGAAGCCAATGAAGGTTATGAAGAATGGGCGTAATATGTTCAAATTTACGAACTCGCAACAAGATCCTTGCAGCACTGTTTTGAATATATTGAAGTTTCTGAAGGTTTTTGCCAGGGATTCCAATAAACAGGGAGTTGCAGTAGTCGAGCCTGGAGGAGACAAAAGCATGGACGAGCTTCTCAGCATCGGAAAAAGTTAGGGATGGGCGAAGTCTAGAGATGTTTCGAAGATGGAAGAAGCAAGTTTTAAACAGAAGCTTAATGTGATTTTCAAATGTAAGATTGGAGTCCATTTTTATTCCAAGATTTGTAACAGAGGTGGAGAGGGGGATGTCTTGTCCAGAAAAGGAAAGTGTTGTTATAGTAGATGTCTGTACCTGGTGAGGGGTGCCAATCAGTATGGCCTCGGTCTTGGAGCAGTTTAATTGAAGAAAGTTCTGATTCATCCATGCCCTAATTGCCTCCAGGCAGGCAGAGAGGGCAGTGAGTGAAGATGGAGATGACAAGGTGGAAGATGAGGATGCTCCAGTCCTGATGTAAAGCTGTGTATCGTCGGCATAACAGTGAAAAGAAATGTTGAACTGATTAATAATTTGACCTAAAGGCAGCATGTAAAGGGAAAACAACAGGGGCCCCAGAACCGACCCCTGAGGGACACCACAGGAGACAGAGACTGTCTGGGACGTGGCGTTGCCAAGACTAACACATTCCAGCCTATTGGAGAGGAAAGATTTAAACCAGTCCAGGACGGTGTCACAGAGACCGACCTCCACATGAAGACGGTGGAGGAGGATACTATGGTCCACAGTGTCGAAGGCTGCAGTGAGGTCAAGGAGGACAAGGATGGAGGGAGAGCCAGTGTCAGCAGCCAAGAGGACATCATTAGTAACTCTCAGCAGTGCAGTCTCAGTACTGTGAGCTGCCCTGAATCCAGACTGGAACTTCTCATACAGGGAGTGTTGTTGTAAGTGATCCTGCAGCTGAGCAGCAACTGCTTTTTCCAGCACTTTAGACAGAAAAGGGAGGTGTGAAATTGGGCGGTAATTAGAAAAAATGTCGGGATCCAAATTAGATTTTTTCAGAAGAGGCCTAATGATGGCAGTTTTTAGAGGCAGTGGAACATGACCAGATTGAAGAGACTGATTTATTATTTGAGTGATAAGTGGGCCTATTGCAGAGTGATTGGATTTTATGAGAGACGAGGGGAAAGGATCCAGGGCGCAGGATGAAGGCTTCATTTTCTTGATGATGGCCTCCACCTCACTCTGAACAACTTCGTCAAAGCTGTTAAGGGTCCCAGAATGCAGACGGGTAGATGGCACACTGAGAACAGGGAGGTTGTGGAGCTGAGATCTGATAGTGTCAATTTTGGTTTTAAAAGATGAAAGAAACAGGTCGCATTTTTGAGCAGAGTCCTCAAGAGTTTGTTTAATGGGATTAAGCAGACGAGTTATTGTGGAGAAGAGCTGTTTAGAGTTTCCAGGGCAGGTGTTGATGATGTTGGAATAATATTTGGAGCGTGCTTCTTTAAGAGAATAGGCGTACGCTTTCTGATGTTCTTTGTACGCCTGCTTATGTACCGAGAGACCAGATGATTTTAGACGTCTCTCGATAGCACGGCCAGTTGCCTTCATCTTGCGCAGCTCATCAGTGTACCAAGGGGCTGAACGGGAGAAACACACCAGTCTTGTTTCCCTCTCCTGTAATAACAGTTGACGAGGATTGCCGGAGTCTGGCTGGGTCAGAGGCTAGTAGTGTTAGCACGAGTGGTGCTGCTAGCACACCAACGTTAGCTTCTCCTTTCATGGAAGCAGGGAGAAGCTGTACAACAGCAGTTCAGTTTCCAACAGGGCAGCAAGAATTTGTTCGGTGGTCGTGTGGATGAAGAGGTCTCACATGGCAAAAGTGGTCCTCAAAGAGAAGCAACAACTCTTTAGTAAGAATGCATTTTAAATATTTTTATCAAAGTCAGCTAAAGTAATTTAAACTAATCCTCATGTGTGTGCCTTTCAGAGTTGCCCCAGCACATGCTGGTATTGGATGTGAGGACAAGATGGAACTCTCTGTTTTTTATGATTGAGAGGTTCTGTGAACAGTTTCCTGCGATCCAAGCTGCAGCTGTAGACCCACGGCTAAGAAAGCCCATGGAAAATGACAAGTATGCAATGCTTGGTGGGGAAAAGACAAAATTAGAATAAATAAAGCAATTAATAAATGTTTGTTTTGTTCATATTGCAGATTGGCAGAGACTGGATCGTGAAATACAACTGTACAGAAGCCTAACAGCAATTCCAACAAAGGACAGCCCAACCCTCTGGTGGTGGATGAAGAAGGACACACTGCCCCTATTATCATCTTTTGCTGAGAAGTATCTCTGTGTACAAGCATCCTCCACCCCATCTGAGAGGGTGTTCTCCACAGCTGGGGATACGATCAGTCCTGAAAGATCCCGTATCCTTCCTGAGAAAGCAGATATGTTAATTTTTCTGAACAAAAATTGCTAGTTTGTTTTGATTAAGTTTTATTGTTTATTAGGAAATTCCTAATAAACAATAAAACTTCATCAAATAGGAATACTACATATATTTTTGGTTTTGGTGAAAGATCATTAAATTCTTTATGAACACAAATGGTTTACTATATTTTATTACCCAAATGAGAATTGATAACAGAATTGATAAGGAATTGAATCGATAAATGACATTGATAAAGGCATCGATATTGATAATTTCTTATCAATTCCCATCCCTAGTTATGACGCATCTCCCATTAAAATATATATATATATTTTGAAAATGTTATTTTGAAAAACCGAGTTACACAATTCCTGGTTTTACGGGAGGAGGAATACAGAAAGCGGAGACGTTACTTATGGACCGAGGTTGACTGCAGAACCAGCGCGAAGCAGTGTAAAAGTACATGCAGCTGCAGATCTTGGAGGAACAACGAGCTAACATGCTAACAGACCTTACTGTAAATGCTCTGGACCGAGGTTGACGGCGGTTTTACGGCAGATGGACCGAGCTGGATGGCGGTTTTACGACGTAAACGCAATAGAGAATTTGGAGGAGGGACGGAGGAAAAGCTTCACCAGCATACCAGTAGGAAATTAACTCTTTTTTCCCTTCATTATGGCTCCCAAATGTATTTGTTTTTTGATAATTATGTAGGGTACTGTGTTAGGATAGGCTAAGTGATTGGTAAAATACAGTACTGTACGTATATGGTTCAGTATATACAGTATGCATGTTCCGACTTACGTTGAAATTTGCTTTATGACGCCGTGCAGGAACAGAACTCCGTCGTAAGCGGAGGACTACCTGTATATATCTTGTGTGATTCCTTGTCTATGTTGCTGTTGCACTGAAACTCTGGCACACCAATTTCCTGTGGGATCAATAAAGTTCTATCTTATCTTAACTTGTTTTATTTAAACAAATTATAAATTACTCTGCTTATCCTTTCTGTCTTTCCAGCATTTTTTTTTTTCATTCATTCATTCAACCTTTATTTATACATGTCCATACCTGGAGATGTCCATACCTGGAGAACAGCTCCAGTATGAGATCCCTGTTCTAATGAGAAACAAAAGAGCAAGTCAAGTCTCCCACAGCTCGTGAAGGACAAAAGCTAGTCATAATAAGTCAAGGCTGATCCCTGTACCCTGGGCCTCAGAAAAAAGGAAGACAAAGCGTTGAGTTCTCTTCACAAAGGCAAGTTATTACAGCCGGGAACCTCATGTTGCTACACTGTCACTCAAAGTCTGCCTTATAGAAAAATGAGTCTGGGCTATTTTTCTTCGTTTAAATTGAGGAAATCAAAGGCTTCCCCCCTCTCTTTTACTCTCTCCAACCTACTCCTCAAGCACTCTTTACCCCATTCCCATTCCCTTTTTTATTTTTTACTTTCTCATTACTTCCACTTGCTCCTGACTCTCCAATTACCGGCTAGTCTTTCATCTCCACAGCCAAGGAATGGAGTGATAGGATCAGGAGGAAAAGTTAAGAAAGGGTCTTTGTGGTCCTTTAGCTCCCCCCTCTGATACCTCACCCTACCCTTTTAATAACCCCAGTAGCCAATACCTGTACAGTGTTGTGACATACACAGGTTTGATATAACAAAATGTAAATTCTTTAAGACACTTCAACACACTGTAAACAACATTTTGATTAGGATGACATTTTGACACAACTGCTTTTTTGAAACTGATCAAATAAAAATATAATTAGACCTCAAGAAAAATTGTTTGAAATCTGAACACAGTTTTAACGAGAACTGCTTTACAAATTTAAACCACACACAATTTGCTTTTGAAAGATTACAATTTTATTTCCTTTGAGCATCCATGAAGCGGATGAATCACAGAAGTAGCAAGGCCAGAAGATTTTGATGTCTTATCACGTGTTTCACTTGTCAACTGGAGTCTGTGGTTTGTTCGAAATGTAAAGTTCTTGACTGTTATCTTTATGTCTTCCTTGGCTTGATGAGGCTCCATTTCTCTTGGTCCTCTTGCTTCACAAGTCATATGTATTCTGTTGTTTGCCTTTCTTGGCAAATAAAGTAATTCTAATGACATTGAAATAAATTACATTAGACAACAAATAATGAACAAAAGTAATGGTATCTATAGTTCTATAGCTATATAGTTTAACATACAGTATTTGTTCCTGCAGGGCCAGCCCAAGCCTCCATGGGGCCCTAAGCAAAATTTGTTTGGGGCCCTCTGTTTCTGCTAATAATGTGGATTACTGCAATAAACAGTCAAATCAGATCATTCACCCACCTAACATAAACTCATTGCAACTCTGACAGCCCTGTTTACATTATCCTATATGTATCATCCAGTTACAGGGGTGTCAAACTCATTTTTATTCTGGGCCACATCAAGATCATGAATGTCCTCAAAAGGCAGGACATGGCAGAATGTATTGATAAAGCGACCTATTAACAAACTGGTAAAATATAACTTTCTCTGCATTCAATGACTACCGGTACTTCCAAAAATTAAATATTTTATGTTTGAGTTATTTGGCATTGTAATCACAAAAACTGATTTGATTTGACTGATAAAGTAATACTGAATCACACAACTGTTATCTTGAAGTTCTGTCTCTGTGGAGTCATAGAAATGGTTATGGCGGGCTGGATTTGGCCCACAGACCTTGAGGTTGACACATGTGATCTTGTGGTACTAAAAGTAACAAAAGAAAGAAGAAGAAAAAAACACCAGTATGCATTGTATTTTACAGCAAAAGTTTGTCTGGTTTACATTATTATCTTTGGTTTTAAAGAACTCCAACAGTAATGTTCAGACATAATTTTTAGTGTAAGATGAACAACAAACAACAGATAAAATAACTTAGATGCATAAAAATAAATTAAATTGTGCAAAAACAAAATAAAACAAAATAACAAATATCAAGGAAATCCTAAAGATAGAACTTTATTGATCCCGCAGGAAATGGTTGTGCCAGAGTACTTTCAATAATGTAAATTAACAATTACTTGAAACCACATAAAATGGTTAAAAAATAAATTTAAAGCTGAATAATTAGTTCTTAACTATGTAAATGTATGCTGTAAATCGCAAAAGCTGAACTTACAATGTTAAATAGAATCCTATTGAAATCATTACCTTATATTATANACCAAAAAAATAAAATTCCACTTAGGGGGGCCCCTAGTGGCCCCGGGGCCCTAAGCAGCCGCTTAGTTCGCTTATGCCTTGGGCCGGCCCTGAGCACAGACCATGACGCTCCCAGTACAGCATCAGAGGGAAGTTGTTCAGACTTCAGACGTGGAGAGAGCTCATCTGTTTAAAGAAAGAAAGATGAAGGTTGTTTCTCTGAGTTATGCAATGCATGTTCTCCAAACCACACTCTCATACGAAAACTAAACGACATACATACAATTTACATTATTTGACAAACAGTTCTTCCTTGATATCAAGCGGTTCACAAATTATGCGGAGCATAAAAATGTAACATAACATTTTCAAGGTCTACTTCTTTTAATTAGTTCTGATCACATACGAGGCATTTTGTCAGATAATTAAAAACTGATTAAAAGGTCACAATTAAAAACGACTATTCATGCTTTGTTAGAGCTGGAATGAGCAGAATATGAATGAGCTTCAGAGTGGGCTAACTGCTACTTGCTGATGAGCCCAACATTAACCTTATTATTGGTGAAAATGTGAAAAAAATATTAACACGGCAAGCTTAAATCTCTGCAAAGTCATTTCTTCTGTGAAGCAGCTGTTACTGTTAATTCCTTCGTCACAATAAGCGCTTTTGACATTTGTAAAATGTCCATCAGAGACAGGTTTGGGGTGTGTTCTGACTAATTTTCACTGTTGAAACCAGTGAATAAAGACAAGCACATGGGGAGACATTTTGA
Organism: Garcialebias charrua; assembly: GCA_038048925.1. NCBI lineage: Eukaryota > Metazoa > Chordata > Actinopteri > Cyprinodontiformes > Rivulidae > Garcialebias > Garcialebias charrua. Next base: position 13,584 of record JBBPBX010061689.1, on the reverse strand, counting down.
TCCACATATCACCTACTATTGGTTTAATGAACATTTAAACTTTGTTATTTATGCAGCTCCAATGAAACGAGGAGACACAGCAGGCACAAAGAGCTGCACTATTCAAAAAAGTTTGAGATTACAGTATATAAAAAATAAAAAACGAGCTCCTGACAAGAAAACCATGAAATTGGTCCAATAAAGCGTAAATTTTCACAGAGACTTTACAAAGATCGTGTATAAACTCCAACCTTGAGGTGATGTGCAGCTTTAACCAATGATAAGTGACTGGAGCTGAAACACTTCTTGTTAAGATGGCTTTCTAAGGATAAACACATTGAGACTGGGCCAAATTAGAATTCAATTTCCCTCATTTATGCTGCATGCTAGATTTAGGTTAAAAAATAAAATAAAAAAGCAACACGCCCAGATTTTATGCCATATTGTAGTTTCTTAAAAACACCCGATGTTTATAACTGTAGAGAAATTGAAACGTGTTGTTTTTGAGGATTTTTTTAGGAATATTCTGCAGTTACATACAATTCCTGTGTAATGCCAAGCAACAGTGACCTTTAAATCTACTCACAGGAGCCCCAGCCACAGATGGAGCAGGTGTCTCCAGATGCTGGGCAGTAAGTGAGCAGAGGAATGGGTTGGGCGTACTGGTTGAAGCAGGCAGGCTCAGCCAGACACACCATGATTATGCTGTTTGGAGGTGAACGGTAAGGGCTGTGATTACGTGAGTGATGGAAATGTGCTGCTCCGTGCCTTCCTCCACAGTTTTGTCATGTTCCCTGAGAGAGACAGTTGTCCTGTAGGCTCTGCAAAAGGCCGAGGAGGGGCTCTTAATTGATCAATGTCAGGGTAAAAAAAAAGGTCTATAAATGGCCAACCTCCATCAGACGTGAACAGCAAGTTGATTAATAAGATTCAATGTAGCTGGAACAAAACTGAGATCTTCAGGAATAGCCAACATGATTGAACATTTTGGAAACTGAACGGCATGATCCAACACAACAATGACAAAATATATTATAGAAGTAAAACAGATGATGCAGTTGTTGGAAAACTTTGCAAACCTGCAGAAGGAAGAACATACAAAGAACAGAAAATCTTCTAAGAGCTGAGAAGTAAAACAGATGATGCAGTTGTTGGAAAACTTTGCAAACCTGCAGAAGGAAGAACATACAAAGAACAGAAAATCTTCTAAGAGCTGAGTTAAAAGTACACCAACCAGGTAGTGTTGTGGTACTCGAGACCAAGGCCATCAAAAAGTGGTCTTGAGACCGATCTCAAGACCACTTTTTGATGGTCTTGGTCTTGTCTCGGACTCAACCGCATTTGGTCTTGGTCTTGTCTCGACTCGGACTTTGAGAACCCATCCATCCATCCATCCATTCTTTTCCACATATCCGGGGTCGGGTTGCGGGGGCAGCAGCCTAAGTAAGGAGGCCCAGACTTCCCTCTCCTCAGACACTTGGGCCAGCTCCTCCGGGGGAATCCCAAGGCGTTCCCAGGCCAGCTGAGAAACATAGTCCCTCCAGCGTGTCCTGGGTCTTCCTCTGGGTCTCCTCCCGGTGGGACATGCCCGGAACACCTCACCAGGGAGACGTCCAGGAGGCATCCCATGCGCGTAGCCAGAGGGGGTTTGTTGGGTTCGAACGAACCGCCCACTTTGCCTATGACGTCCCGCCTACAACTCCCGCACAACACAAGTTCTGTGTTAAGAGAGGTGGAAAGAGAAGGTATGGAGACGCCGCTAATGTCGAACCGGTTAACACCATAGACTTAATATGCCTGTGGCTAACACAAACTCCTTTTTTTTTTCATCCAATAAAAGACAAACGTAAAATAAGTTCAACCAAGTGAGGATCGAACCCAAGTCGAGATAAAGTTTGGAGTGGCAACCCGACGCGCTTCCAGTGAACCACCGAGGCGTGTTGCTCTTTTCAGGTCCACTTTTCCTTTAAACAAACCGCTCCTCATAAAATCCTGGCTACGCCCATGCATCTAACCAGATGCCCGAGCCACCTCAACTGGCTCCTCTCGACATTGAGAACTTAGGATTGTATTTCAAGACCAGTCAAGACCACAACTGGAAATATCACTAGATTGCCAGAATATTGTCCAGTTTATTTGCTAACATCTTTGCTTTTATTGGATGCAAAATGTACTGCTTCAGATCCAAGCGATAACGTGACTCATTGCTAAATATATTTTGTTACTGCTGTCACCCCCACCCCCTTTCACTTGCATGTGTCACTCCCAATGTTGCCATATTTGGGCAGTTTTCATTCTGATTTTGCTGAGAACTCTGGGAGATTTTTGTTGGATTGTTGCGTTTTGACACATTACTGTTATTGAAAAAAGACTGGGCATTATAATATCTTGACCACAAAAAATCATCCTGCATCCTGTGCTCCAGCATCAACATGTGGCATGGAGGCTGCACAGCTGCAGAAAGAAAAGCTTTGCAGAGAGTGGTGAAGGCTGCACAGAAGTCTGTTGGAGTCAGTCTCCCCACTATCACAGACATCTACACCTCCAAATGCAGGAAGAGGGTCACCTGCATCATGAAGGACCCCACTCACCCAGCATGTACATGTTTTCCCCCGCTCCCTTCAGGAAGGAGGTTGAGGAGCATTAAGTGTAAAACCACCAGACTGAGGAACAGCTTCTACTCTGAAGCTGTTAGACTCATGAATCCCTAACCAGAAAAATCACTGTACAGTAATTTCACTTTAAATGGGGATATGTGCTGCTGATCATCCATGTTGCTGATCTCATGCTGTTGATTATTTCATGCTGCTGTATTCATTCATATTCATTTGTACTCATCTGCTGACACAGACTCAATTTCATGCTGCTGTTGTTACACCATCTTGTTTTGCATTATTAGTGTTTAGCGTACATCTAAGCTCTTTTAGCGTACCGTTTGACGTTTGTTTAGCGATATCTTGGTTTATATCTTAGATCCTTGTTTACTGTTTCTTTTTCCCTTTACATTTTTGCTGTTGTTGGATGTAACTGGGACCCTGAGTGCATAATTTTCTTCCACCTCATGTGGTGAAGTGACAGTAAACCTACTTGAACTATAACTTGAGTTTCTGAACCAGTGTATTTTACATTGTGTTTTATTACCAGTATCCAACATGAATAGGTTACATGCCGCACACTTCCGTTTTAGCACATCCGCATTATTTGGCCACATTGATCACTTCAGGGCCCAGGTAACAGTGGGTTAGAAATGGTGTTTTTCACTTAGTCACTACAGGACTTGCAGACAGTGACTATTAAGGATGTTAATAGAAATGTTCAGACGTCCTCAAAAGCCCCAACATCTAAAAAGGACAAAGGATTTAAGCTCTATATGCCCAATTTCATAAAGGACATGGAAGGTAAGTTTATTAATTGTTTTTGATTGAACCAAAATGCCTCCTCATCTACATTTAACAGCCAATCTTACGATAGTGTTTTATAAACGTCATCAATCAGCAGCATCGATCAAAATTAATCTGCTGGTTAAGACAGAACCAGTGAAACAAAATCTGACTCCTCATCAAGCATATAGACCAGGGATCTGCAATATTTACGATTAAAATAACCATTTATGCCCCTTCGTTCACTAAATTAAACATGTCCAGAGCCAAAAAACCTGCTACAATTGTCATTATCAACTGGTGGCCCATGGGCCACTTTAAGTTTGTTAGAGGGGGCTTTCCTGGCCAGTAGGTGTGAAATTATAAAACTAAAAACATTCAGTGATTATTAACATTTATTGATATTTTTGCATTTGGCCAGCCATGTCTTTACCTGTTTGGTCCTTTTCAGGTTGCAGGGGGTCACTGGTGCCCATATCCAAGTTTCAAGTCTATCACAGAAGACTGAATTCTTGTAAACAAATAAACATATAATTTTGCCCCCCTCCCCCCAAAAAAAATAAAAAAAAACTAAAACAATGAACTGTGCTATGTGATTTTATTTTTTATTTTTTATTGTGGCGTCAGTGAAAAGATACACTAAGATAGAACTTTATTAATCCTGCAGGACATTGTTGTACTGTATTATATTTTCTTACTTTGAAGAAATCAAGCATAAAGTTACAGTATAATTTACTCTGTGTATTAGTCCAAGTATCCACATATATGCAAAATAAATGACAGGAAAACTGCTAAAATTATTATTATTTTTAAACATAAAATTCAGTTTTATGTTAGTTTTGGTCAAAGCTTGAATGAGTCGCTGCAGAAGAACCAAAGAGCTCCAGAGCCGTAGGTTGCAGACCCCTTGAATAGACATTCTCAGAGAGATGTGCACTCATACAACATCCTGCAAACTCTCATATCTAATACTTTAACAATACTGTACAGTACTTGTATTTATTATTCAGCAGTAGTATTAGCAGTACAGTCCGTTAGACACGCAATATGTAATTTTTCCCCTGGCTCTAACCTTATGATACTTAAAGCTATTTTAACTCTTTGTAATTCAGCTTCAGAAGCGGGTGCGTGTTGTAGATTTATGCATTCATTAAAAATCACAGCACTCTCACATCTGTGCTTATCAGCGTCGACGAAACAAACTTCACATCCTTTGTGTCGGTTTCTTTGCATCCGTATTTATTTTTCTTTTCATCCATTATTAATCGTAACAGAAGCCTGTGCTCTGTTGCTGCCGCAGCTAATAAACAGTCCAGCGTCACACTGCAGATTATTACAGATGTAAACACTTGCATCTGTGCTTTAACTGGGATGAACGAAAACACAGCTCTGACACAAACGAGCAGGAAGAACGTCAAGCACGACAAATAGATAACATAAATCCTCTTCAGACTTTTATTTTTTGTATAAAAATTTTATTTCAAGAGGTAACATATGTTTAAATTCCTTCTGTATAATCAATTAAAGGCAAATATGAGCAAACAAAATACCAATAGCTGGTGGTAAACTATATCGTCATTGGCACTGGTTCGTTATTTTGTCCTTTTTCCCCAGTTTTTCTTAGTTCTTTGAGGTTTTGAGGTGCATGCAGGGAGGTTTGAGTTCACGTCACTTGATGCAGGCGGCTTTTTAGGAGCAGGATGAGCTGTTAGAAAAGGCAGCTGAGGTCATTTTATACAAGTTTTATTCTATTATTATCTTGCTAGTGGTGAAAAAAGTGATACATCTGGTCTTGTGCGATGCCAGCGTAGGTGCTCACAACAGTGCTAGTTTCGTCGTAAAGATTCCTGCAAGCAGAAGAAATAGGGGAAAAATTTATAGTCAATTCTGTCATTTTTTATATTGTTTTAACAAAGCTTTGTTTACAAGCCCCTACTTTGCTTTCTCATCCAGATTCAGGCCTTTGAGGCTTTCCACGTATCCACTGACGGTGTTGACGGCGCTGTCGTAGTACGACTTTACGGTTCCAGTGATCTTGGTCAGCGTCCCCTCTTCCTCCTCGGCCTGCCTCGGCACACGGAAGCTCTCAGCACCTGCAGAAAAAAAAGGTCAGAGGTCAAAATCATCCCATTTTAACAACAAAGTCAAGTTTGATTTTTCAGAATCCCCTCCCTCGTAAAGAAACATTCAAAATTTGCGCTTAAAAATTAAAATATTTTCACAAAATGTAGTTTTCAAAAGAAATATTAGTCTTTATTTGTCTCCTTTTAGTTACACACTTTTCTGCAAGTGAGTGTGAAACAATGCCAGGCATCCACTAAAACGAGAAAACACAACTTTCTCGTTTTACTCTCAATAAATAAAGCAGATGTTCCCCCTGAGAAATGGTGTAAATTTTGAGAAATTGTACTTACTGCATGCAAGAAGTGCAACGAGCACAGTAACAACCAGCAGCTTCTTCATGGTGCTTTGAATCTGAGTGGAAAAGGAACAAAAAGACACTTCAACTTTACAGTTCACACCACCAGGGTGAGCCATTGTCATAGATTTCACTCACTCCTCAGTCATATCTGTCAGTTAACAATTCATAAATGACTTTTTATCCCTGAGGGAATAAAAATGTTCAACCTTTCCAATTCAGTTCAACGCTCTCTCTGCCTTTACACAAAAAAAAAGTTGTCTCTGAGTCATTCTCAAACTCCCACGAAACATTACCTGCCACTACAATATTCTAAAGCTAGCGGGCCGGGGGCCAAATCAGGCTAATGGGTGAACTCAGTGGGTTCACTTTGAAATAAAACTAGATTTTTAAACCAATAAACAAACTTACTTAATGACAATAAGTGCTGGATGTCCAGCCCCTGAGCTCTTGGCTTTCAGCAACTGTGGCCCCCTGAGTAGAACAGCCCTGCTCTAAAGCGTTCATTAAATGAGCTCAAAGTGTCAGTACTCACTGTTTTCCCCTCCAGAACTGACTGAGAACGAAGAGTCGGAGGCTCCGCTGACCCCGTCTGTTTATATAGGAGCGTAAATGTGTTGACTTGTTGCTCTCAGAGCCAAAGTGCACTCTGTGGGAGATAAACCTGCACTGTTGTCTGATACAATATGCGTTTGCTGGATGTTAGTTTATGTGTTTATTATATAAAGAAAAGACGCTTTCTTTATAGAATTATTTTCCCGCCATCTCTTTATAACAAATGTAGTGAAATTCAGTTTTTCAGGTGCACAAGATGAAGCAGCCAGAAGGTTCTCCTCTAATATGCCACGTTTGAATATGCCACGTTTGAATATGCCACAGAATATGAGTTATTCCTGGTCATTGATTAGGTCAGAATGAAGTCTCCCTCATGGCGCCGTGAGTTTCAGCACACCCTCTCAGCTCCGTAAGAGACACTTGTTTCATGCGGAGCAAAGGTGACGTGTCCATGTCACGCCACTACAGTCCTAAGTCCTGTCAAGATGGTCGATAGTGGGCCGCACACGTCACCTGGGATGAGTCACGAGACCGATTTGATAAATGTAATACTCCCACCTAAGATAAAAACTTGTTACATTTTTCAAAATCATTTTAGTGGATTATATAAGGATTATACAAGAGAAGGAAAATGTAAATTTTTACCACTCTTTTATGAATAAAGGGATGTTTATAATTGTGAAACAACTTAGCCACGTAAATAATGCTTCAGTTAAACAGCTGCAGGTTGTTGTCATCAGTATTTATTTAAAGGTTTAGGCGTAAAAAGTGAATCTTTTTTTAATCATTTGTAAATGAAAGCATCACCAAAGTATTCTAAATCATTCCTTAATCAGAGTATTTATCTGATTCGTGCTATTTGTGAAATAAATTAAATGATATATGCAAAATAATTACTTTACAATAAGGCTCCCCTTTTTGATGGCTAATAAATAGTTTATAGATACATGATTAATTCCTCTATGAGCACTTTATAAATCAATACTAATTATTTATTATGCATTAAGTAAGGGTGACAGAGACAAAACTGACCAGTATCTTGCCAGTTAGTGAGTCAAATCTGTTCACCTTTATATTTCTAGAGTTGTTAAATTAAACATTTCAGACTAAGTTACTACCTTGTAAGCACAATAAGCAAGTGTGAACCTATTTCTTTAGCATATATTACAGTATTGTACAATGTACTTTATCACTCCATCATAAGTATCTACAACTGATATTATATGCTAAAGAAATAGGTTTAAAAAGTGTTTATAGAGGAATTAATAACATATCTATAAACTATTTATTAGCCATCTACCGGTACAAGGGGAGCCTTATTGTAAAGTAGTACCAGAATTTGAATTCAGTGTTTACTTTGGTAGATTTTTTTTCCTTCTCTCTTTTGGCCTTGGACTGTTATTTTGTTAATTGGTGGTAAATATTTTGCATCAAGTTAATAAGTACTAATGTTTTCTGGACGATCTTCTTCTGTTTGGGCTCACTGTTTGTTTCTAAAGTCACAGTTCGTGTAAGAACATCAAATAAATTAAGTGGAAATAAATGGCAGACATGAACTCAGCTCACAGAGCAATTTTTTTTACATAATATAATATTATATATATATATATATATATATATATATATCTTTGTAACTGAAACATATTCCATGTTTGTCTCACCAAATATCAACAAGGGAACTTTATAAATTATTTGGCCACAGAACAAACCTTTTTGTGCAGCCTTTCTTTAAATATTCAACAAAATATAAGAGAGTATGTTTATATTCAGGATGAATAATTCAGTGTACTCGGCATAAAAATTGCATTTAGATTAGTTTATTAAGATCAGGAATAAAAAATAAAAGAAATAGAAGCATGCATCATCAACATTGTACTGAATGGGAATGAATTGCATGAATGTGTTCCATTTTGATTAATTTGGTTGATTACATAAGCATAAATGACATGTAATTGAAAGAAACATATGCTATTCATTTTGTATAGGTAACCTGGTTATTACGCAATTCAAACAATTTACTCTATGTATCTGAAATCAACTTGTTATTATTAATTTAGAGTAATTATACTTTATTATTACTCAATACATAAACCTGAGGATTATGCATTCAAGATAAATAGGTTTTGTTGCACGAATTAATATGCATCATGTAAGATTTATTAGATAGGTTTGTGTGGAAATTATCTTTAAAAAAGTAAATGGGAATTTGTCATGTAATACAATCACATAAATCTTAAAAGTTAGGGTTAAATATTTCTGAGAGTGACTAAAAAACTTGACTTTTGTCCTTACTTATTCTTTAATGTCAACATTTTGATGGAGGCCTGAGCAAACATCAGTCCATCATGTGACTTGGCCTCACATGTCATGCTGCTTGTGACCTCAGATCTCAGGTCAGTTTGAGTCCAGCTGCAAGGTTCAAACTGTCAGAGGACCTGGGGCTTCGTTTCCGTGCAGCTGAAGACGACTGTTCTCTGCAAAAGGCAACTCTATACATTCACAGCCAGAATCCTCTGAAGAAAACCCAGCCTAAAGGGACAATGTGTTTAAATATTGCAACACAGGCCTTTTTGTTTGTTTAATTGATGGGCAGCAACTGTCCAAGGCAATTGTTTGCCTGGAATGAGAGGTCGCAGGTTCCACATGCAGTTGCACAATAATTCAACAGATTCACGCTCGATTAAAAGGAACGCCATTACCTGGAATAAAAAAAAAATATATATATATATTTTGGGGGCTGCATTGACACTTCACTGACTTTATCGTTAAAGTAAAATTGATTTAAATTAATAATCTTTGCATGCAGGGAGACAAATGATGAGACACAAATGTTCCTGGGTGGTTGGTCAAAATTTGACTCAAAATAATAACGTATAAATATAATTATTTATGATAGTAATTTGTCAAACATGTCAAATTTCTCCTCTTTTTTTCCATCATTTTGATCAACTCAATCTAAACTCATTGAGTGTTTTGGTACACAATAAACAGGTATTCTTTCATTGGTAAGAAAATTGTTAGTAGAATATTTAAAATTCATTGTTCATTCAAGGCAGGATTACTTGTGTCACAGAGAAAGATCTTGTATATCTTTGGTGTGATGTCCTTTTAATAAACTGTTTCAAAGAGTGGACTCTTCAGAGTGCTCAAGGAAATTTCTAATAATTTAAACTCGTCCTCCCGATGGACTTGTTTAAATATCTACAGCTGAAAAGCTGGAAAAAGACAAAACTATAGAAAATTGTTTCCAAAAGTATTATATGAAAGCCCATTAGAAAGAAGAAAAGAAGATTTCTCCTAAAAAGATTATATCTAACATTACTGATAAAACAAACATTGTATGAACATTTAATACCATGCAATTTTATTTCTAAAGCACTTAAAGTACAAAATAGCAGCTGACTGAAGAGCTGTATAAAAAACAAAACAAAAAAAAAAACAACTACAGGTAGTCCTCGACTTACGACGGCCTCGAGTTACGATGTTTCGCGGTTACGACACTCATATAAAAATAAAAATTGAACATTTTTATTTTGAAAAGCCGAATTCCGAGTTCCTTCCGGTTTTGACGGCAGAAGCAGTTTTGTCGGCAGAAATGTAAACACTCTGGACCTCACGAAGTATAGGCAGCCTCAGATCTTGGAGGACCACCGAGCTAACATGCTAAAAGGCCTTATTGGAAACACTCTGGACCGCACGAAGTACAGGCAACCTCAGATGTTGGAGGACCACTGAGCTAACATGCTAACAGGTGGAGGAAGGCTTCACCAGCTCCCAGTAGGTTATTAACTCTTTTTTCCCTTCATCATGGCTCCAAATTTATGTTTTTTGATAATTATGTAGGGTACTGTGTTAGGATAGGCTAAGTGCTTGGTAACTGTACAGTACTGTACATGTATATGGGGCAGTATGTACGTATTTTCCGACTTGCGTCGAAATTCGAGTTACGACGGAGAGTAGGAACGCAACTCCGTCGTAAGTCGAGACTACCTATATACAAGTGGTCCCCGACTTACGAACGAGTTCCGTTCCTACGCACCTTTCGTAAGTTGAAAATTCGTAAGTCGGGGACCACACGAGCCGCCACTGATACACATACATGTACGGTAATGAACAGTTACCAAGTTACCAAGCACTTCGCCTATCCTAACACAGCTACATAATTATCAAAAAACACATACAGGGCTAAAAACTAATGTTTTTATTTCTTACTTTGAGCTGGTCAATCTTGTCTCCGTCTTTTAGCATGTTAGCTCTTGCACGTCCGAGCTCCGCAGCTTCGTGCTGCTCATCACGGTCCAAATTGTTTACAGGAAGGACTTCATAGGACTTCATACTCCATACATTTGGAGCCAGAAAAAGAGTGAATAACTTACTGAAAGCCGTTTCTCTGCGGTGTCCATCCAAAACAAGCTGCTCCGTGTTAAATGGTATATGGTAAATGGAGCTTATTTATATAGCGCTTTCCAACCCCATATGAGGGGCCCCAAAGTGCTTTACAATACCAACCATCCACCCATTCATACACACATTCATACACCGGTAGTGGCAGACTGCCATGCAAGGCGCCATCCAGTCCTACCGGGAGCAACTCGGGGTTAAGTGTCTTGCCCAAGGACACAACGACACATGGTGTGGGGAACCGGGATTCGAACCTCCAACCTTCTGATCGGGGGACGACTGCCATTACCCTACGCCACGGCCGCCCTGTTAGCATGTTAGCCCTGCCATTAGCAGCGCCCGTTAGCGTTAGCCCATCCAAGGCTGCCGCAGCTGTTTGTCCACGTTTTCGCATGTTAGCTCGGTGTCCAGACAACATCTTAGGCTGCCAGGCAGACATGGAGGCGAGCTCCTGGCCACCGCCCGTCGGCTCCGTGTCCCCCGATGGGGCGTTAGCATCCAACCGTGCATCCTACAGCAAGGCTTGTTAGAATGTTAGCTCGTTGCTACTCCGGTCCGGCTCGCTGTCTGCTGCTTCACGTGGTCAACAGTGTCGTTTTTCTTTGCCCATCCGTTCCTCCACAAAACCACGGTTCAGCTCCAGATCATGTATCCGAGCACAGGAAACTCTGATCGGCACTGCCAAAAACTGACCGCCGAAAACTGTCGGAAACTGTCGGAAACTGCAGCAAACTTTGTAAATCGGCTTAAAAATGAAAAAGTATGTAATTATAATAATAATACTTTATTTATAAAGCCATTTAAAACAACCACAGCTGCAACAAAGTGTTGTACACATGAAATCAAGAACATAAAAAAAAAGATTAATTTCATATTTTTATTAATTATGATAAGTTCGTAAAGTCGGAACGTCGTAAGTCGCGGCCGTCGTAAGTCGGGGACCACCTGTGTGTGTGTATATATACAGCAAACCCTCGACCTACGTCACCTGCGACCTACGGCAACTCAGACTTACGATTTTATCATATTTAATAAAAATATGATTAAAAAAAAAATATATATATATTTTTTTGTGTTTAAATGTTATTAATTTCATGTGTATAGCACTTTGTTGCAGCTGTGGTTGTTTTAAATGGCTTTATAAATAAAGTATAATTATTAATATTTCGTTTTTAATTACAATTTGATCGTATTTACGCAACTTCCGGTCGTTTCCGGTCGCCATGTTACAACAGTACTGCGGTGACCGCATTACTTACTGTTGTAACATGGCGACCGGTGCGGTCAATGGAGGAGCTCCAGAGGCTACTGAGGACCGTGTGTCCGTTCAGGGTTGCCTCATACGGATAAATTTGCTGGAAACACTCGGTCAACTCTGTGGACGTCTCAGGCCCGGAGGAGCAGCCGCGGATCGCCCCGTGATCGCTTCAACAACGCCGCCCGACATGCTAACGACAGCAGCTAACAGAGCAGCTAACACAGGCGAAGACACCGAGCCGACATGCCGCGGAGGGGCCATCTGCGGCCGGGAGCTCGCCGCAAATGTCCGCCTGGCAGTCGGGGGACACCGAGCTAACGCGGAGATACAAAGCCGACAGCCTTTTTGAATGAACTGACATGCTAACCAGTGCTACTAATGGCGGGGCCTAACCGTAGCTAACGCCGAGCAGTTGTTTTGGATGGATGGAAGAGCGGAGAAACGGCTTTCAGTAAGTTTTTTTTTTTTCTGGCTCCAAATGTATGAAGTTAAGAAGCTAACAGTCATTCTTTTAAACAGTTTTGACCACGTGTGTGCGTGTGGAGCGTAAGGAAGCTGTGGGAGCTCTCACCCGAGCTGATGCTAAAAGACGAAGGCAGGCTTTGACCAGCTCAAAGTAAGACATTATATTTTTTATTTATTGTACAGTACTGTATTCATTTACTGTACAGTTCTGTGCATGTTCATGGCCTAGTATGTCTCCTTTTTCAGTCTCATGCCATTAAATATGTGTGCGGCGCTCCGTTAGCGGTATAGCCGCGACCTATGTCAGAAACGCGGACCTACGACAGGCAGGTGTTTTTGGTCCGCGAGGTACGACAACATCGACCTAAGTCACACACGTAGGTCCCTATCCCTGACGTAACTAGAGGGCTACCTGTATATATATAAATATATATATATTAGGGGTGTAACGAGATCTCGTTGTACGAGATCTCGCGATATTAAACTCCCGCGATATCTCTCGTTGAGAGGTAACGTTGTCTCGCGAGTCGCTAATGCTAATGCTAGCAGCCCCTAGCAAGTCAGCGTCACGGACAGCATGGCTTCGCCGGATGAAGTTGCTATAGAAGACGCCCCAACTACTGATGGAGGGTCCCGGTGCCGCAGACGCCTCTACATTGATGGAGGGTCCCGGCGCTGCCGACGCTGCCCCGAATGTAAAGACACACTTGTGTAAACACCGGTGTGACCGGTGTTGCCAGATAGAGTCCCACCCACCCAAAGCACTCTTTACCCGCAAAAGTCAGAAGGAAAATCGCGGTGAACCGCCCAATCTGGCAACACTGGTGAGTGACGGCTGCAGATTCAGTGCTGATGCGGATATTTATGTTCAATTTTTGGAAAGTCCTGCGTGAATATCTATTTTTTTTAAACAAAGTTGAACGTTCTAAGGTCTAAGGAGATTCAATCAGTAAAATGAAGACATCAGTTGGGTTTGTAATACATGTTAAAACAGAATAAAAGCCTTTTTGCGGCATAAAACCGATCTTTGAAGTTTTCTTGAACTAATATTAAAATCTCGTCTCGTTCTCGCGAGCTCTGTAATTTGTTTTGTGTATCGTTACACCCCTAATATATATATATATATA